>CM062814.1:465198655-465433891 GCA_031772625.1 Pinus tabuliformis
TTTTACTATGCATTCAAGTGCAATAATTATAATTTATGTAACACCAATTCCAAGCTATGCACTTCAGTGTTTACTAGAAGAACCATTTGAGAGAGATAGATCATGGTTCTTTAAGGTCTTAAGGTTTCTTTTCAACCTCATGTTTTTATAACTTGTAATCACAATCTAGATTGACTTCACATGAGGAGTAGAAAAACATTTATTGGAAACCACATTCAATGTCTAAAATTTTCCTTTTCTTCTTATGTCACAGACCAAAATTTTATCATATGACCATTCAAAATTCAAAACAATAACTCCAACGTAACAACAATATAACACATTTACTAACCGATTAAAATTAAAGTGAAGAACTTATAGATTGTGCATCCCTGAGCACGAAGCAAAAATTTGTCGTTAGCTGAAATCCTTGTTAACTGCCTTGCTAGTCTAAGCCTGATAAGGTTGCAAACCATAATTAAAAGTTGGAGTGTACATATTGTCCAAATTAAATATGAACAGTTTTAAGGCTCAACAACTATACTTCAATCCATTATTATTTTTTCGAAGATGTTTCATAATCTAGTAGTTAATAGACCATTAGTTAACATATTTATGTTTATTGTGGTTGTTATCCTAGAGAAAGTTTGCTAGTCTCAATCTACTTGGATTCCTAGGTACTATATTAGTTTCCTGCACTTTTGGAAGGGGTATTATGTAGATTTTCCTGTAGATTCAACAATGTATGTGGTATGCTAAAACACAAGACAATAATCTACTCCACTCTTCAACAGAAACCAAAATTGATCGATGAAAACAATAAGCAGAAAAGGAAGAATTTCAATCACACATAACACAATATTTTTCTAGGGAAACAAACTGCTCAAAACCTCGACTATCTATATTACATTAACCAGAATATTTGAGAAGAAAATACAATGCTTGTTCAACCTGAACAATTCCTACACTAGTACAATCTAACTCTTTGCCTCACAAGCCAACTCAAGCCAATACTTAGCCAATTCTGCTACCTCCCAAGCCCCTACTTCCATGTGCAATCCCTAGAGGAATTAACCCATATTTAATTGGGAAATCCACTCTCCATAATTGCGCAATCCAAACATAGGTCCTCAATTGATTGAATGCACCATCTATACAACTCGGAAAATTATACAACTAATAGTACACTATCCCATAACTCTAATCTCAACTGGGTCTTCATCTAAATTGACATGCTTGAATTATTTATGAGTGGATATTTAGTTAACTGGTGTGGTACTGGTGATGCACTGATGCACTACTCGAGTACTAGACCTCTACTAGTTTCTCCAATAGTTAGAACTAGTTTAACTGACTATAACTGAGTTAGACTGAGTTATCTAATTACAATTAAAAAGAACTCAACCTAGGACATTAAAATTTAGGTAACACTTTGATACTTTGAGGGATGTGATCCAGAAATGTTGGAGGCGATTTCAAATTCGGAGCTCCCGCGCGACCGCCCCTGACTGTTTCTTCGCCTTCTCCAGGCCTTGCCTGGCAGCTCCGCTGCTGGGTTTGTCCCCGCTCTGCACCCTCCTGGGCTCCCCTCCGCCTTTCGATCTCTCTCGGGCCTCCTGCCCGGCCCCAGCTCTGGGACCCCTCCCTTCACCGCCTCCATTTTTTTTTATCCTCGGTTGACTGCGAGTTGGCCCTCTTTTGCAGCCATGGCTGGGACTGATCCATCGTCCCCAGGCTTGGAAGACTACGAGAAACTTTTTGCATCTCTTATTCCTGAGAATGCCTCAACAAGAATCCATCCTTCTGCTTCCAAGTTCGTCAAGAAACTTGATGAAATCCCTAAAGTATCTCTTCCTCCCAGTCTCCCGAGGTAGGCCGCAATCGCTTTAGCTAAGAGAGTCCTCTTTGGCCAGTTCACTAGCCTCTGGCCTTCGCCCAGAGCAGTCCAAAAATGGGTGGAACGTAACTGGAATGCGATAATACAAGGGAAAATAGCTATCAGATTCTGTGGAAGGGGCTTCTACACTTTTCTTTTCGAAACAAAAGAGGATCAGAACCTTATCTTTAGAAATGGCCCCTACTTCATGGATTCAAGAGGCCTCTATCTGAAGAGATGGTCTCTCGACTTTGATCTGGAAATGGACATCCAAAATGCTGTCTCGGTTTGGGTCCGTCTACCCCACCTCCCTCTCCAGTGCTGGGGAGATGAATCAGTAAAGGCTATTGGGAACGCGGTTGGGAAATACATTGACAGATGTGAACCAAAGGAGAATATGCATGCTTGTGCAAGGATCTACATTGAAGTCGACCTAGGGAAAGGCTTGCCGGAAGCCATCAAGATCAAAGTAGATCAATGGACACACATCCAATAGCTAGACTACGAGCAACTACCTTTTAAATGTAAGGTATGTCACGAATATGGACATTTTGCAAATAGATGTAGTAAGTTAAAAATAAATGAGTCTAATGGAAATGATGAAACCTCTGAAGGCTCTTGGGAGTAAGTAAAAAAGAAGAAATCAACCCCTTTGCAAGGTCCAAGTGCCAAGCCTCCTCCGGAAACCCTAGCTGCCCCTCCTCCTCCCCCTTCCAGCTCAGCCCCGCCCTTCCCCTCATCCTCCAACCCTTTTGAATCCCTGTCAGTAGAAGAACCCCTATCACCCCCTCCATCTCCCCAAGCCACTGCCCTTGCAGTCATCCCCTCGCCCTCGCTGCCTCCATCCTCTCCCCCTCCAACCATAGATCGAATCCTCACCAGAAACAAAATGAAAGAAGCTAGTCTCTCTTCTGATCCTCCGAGAAAAGCAGGCATGAAGTCGAACAAAGAAATTAGAGATGAAACAACAGTGAAAGAAATGGCCCCTGGAACTCAGTAGCCGATGGACTCATACCTGGACAAACAAAAAGGAAGTGGGGAAAAGACAAAGGAGAGGAGCGGGGCTCATCCAAAAATCAGTAAATGATGATATTGGTCTCTTGGAATTGCAGGGGGTTGGTTTCCTCCCTAAAATCAAATGCAGTCCGGGATTTAATCAATCAAGAGCAGCCAGACCTCTTCCTCATCCAGGAGACCAAAATATCTGAGCATGACTTCCAGAATCTCACCAAAAGATACAAAAGTTTTACAGGTATAGCAATAGATGCAGCAGGTGCCTCAGGAGGCATAGGATCTCTTTGGAACAAGAACAAATGGGACCTCACCAACCAAAAATCTTGCAATTGGTGGGTAAGAACAAACTTAAAAATAGAGTCTCAAAAGAAGATTACACTATCTACAACATCTACGCCCCGAACCACTACAAGGATAAAGCTCTTTGCTGAGACTCTATAAACTCAGATCTACAGTCCTCTCAAGATAGGAACATTTTTTTGGGTGGAGATCTGAACCTAATAAGGAACATTGAGGAAAAAATAGGTGGGAACTTCCTCGCTGACCCCTCAAGAAACTCTCTGGAAGCGATAATACAAACCCACAACCTCATTGATATTCCCCCTTATAACGGGAAATTCACATGGAGCAACAAGAGAGCTGGCATCCACAACATTAAAGAGAGACTAGACAGAATCTTAATTCATGAAAGAATTGTTTCAGGCTTCTCCTCAGTCAAAAACAAAATTGTCCATGCCTCAGCCTCAGACCATAAGCCCGTGGTCCTGATCCTTGACAAGGGAAGAAATCTTGGGCCTCTCCCCTTCAAATACAACAAATCTTGGGATTCTAAGGATGACTTTCGTAAACTTATCAAAGATTAGTGGGCGAAGGAAGTCATTGGTTCGCCCCACTACATTTGGGAAACAAAATTAAAGTCCTTAAGAACAGTAATAAAACAGTGGGCCAGAGCAAACACAGCAATGGAAAACAAAAAAAGAACAGATCTTCACAGGCAGATGGAACAGTGGAACCAGGAGAAAGAGAATAACCAATCTACAAAGGAAGACCAAATCCAGGAAAATGAAATGTACAGGGAACTTTACAGGCAAAATAGAGTGGAGGAAGAAGAACAAAGACAGAAATCGAGGTGTCTTTGGCTCAGAGCTGGAGATAAAAACACCTCCTTCTTTCACAACAACATAAAGATCAGACGTGCCAGAAATCAAATCGATAAAATCGTGGCAGAGGGGAAAGAAATCAGTGATCAAGAGGAAATCAAAGAGGCAGCGCACAACCATTTCAAATCCTTATTATCAGTAGTCCCTCAGACTTCGGACAACACGGATTTCCTCAGACCAGTCGAGAGCAAAATTTCTGATTTGTAAAACGGAGAATTGGACCAGGATGTCTTAAAGGAGGAGATCAGGTTGGCGACCTTCAGCATGCAGCTGGATAAGGCTCCGGGACCCGACGGTTTCATTGTCACCTTCTACAGGTGTCACTGGGACACAATAAAAAAAGACTATGTCAGGATGGTAAAAAATGTCTTCAAAAAATTCAAGATGGGGGAAAACACTAAATCCTCCCACCTTGCTCTCATCCCCAAGGACCTCAATCCCCTCTCCTTTGACCGTTTTAGACCTATTTCTCTATGCAACGTCTCTTACAAGATAGTTACTAAAATTCTGGCTAACATGCTTAAAAAGCTCCTTCCCTATCTTATATCTGAGAATCAAGGCGGATTTGTCCCTCATAGACAAATTACGGACAACGTCATACTGATACAAGAAGCAATTCACAGTAGCATCAACAGAAAAGAAAGAGGCATGATCATTAAACTGGACATGGCAAATGCGTTTGACAAGGTTGATCATCACTTCCTGGCAGACGTCCTCAGAAAATTCGGGATCTCCAACAAATTCATAAGCATCACCATGGAGTGCATCTCAAACCCTTGGACTGCCCCCCTCATAAATGGCAGACCCAGCAGCTACTTCAGAAGCTCTAGGGGATTGAGGCAAGGCTGCCCCCTCTCTCCCTTCTTATATATCATTATGAATGAAACCTTGAGCATCCACCTGGAAAAACTTCGCAAGAAAAAGGAGATCACAGGGATTAGCATAGAGAGAGGGATTAAAGAAATCAATCATTCGCTCTTTGCGGATGACACCCTTTTAATTGGGGGAGCCTCAAGCTTAATGGAAAAAAGATTCAAGAAAACTTTGGACTCATTCCTGGCAGCATCAGGGGGAAGGCTAAACAATAAAAAATGTAAAATATACACTTGGAATGCCCCTATTCAGATCATGCAAAGAATCTCCTTGATTCTGGACATCCCAGTGCAAAGGAATTGAGAGCCATTTCTCATATCTGGGTCTACCCTTAGCAAAAGAAATAGTCAAGTCTGAAATTTGGGTAAAGCACATAGAAAAAATGAGAGGACTTCTCCAAAGCTGGGGGCTGTCCTAGCAAAATTTGGCTAGCAGAACTACCCTCATTAAGGCTATCCTCTCCGCCCTCCCCATATATCAATATGCAGTAACCTTGGCACCCGCTAGTGCCCAAAAGCACATGGAATTAATTATGAGAAGTTTCCTCTAGTAGGGAGGGAAGCAAGACTCGAAAAAATTCAGCCTAGTCAGATGGGACCAAGTTATCCTCCCCTTCGAAAAAGGGGGCCTAGCCATCAAAATTCCAAGTCTCTCCAAAAGAGCAATGGGATTTAAACTGATCTGGAGAATGCTCATAGGAAAAGGCTCCTGGTGGGTGGAGGTTATGAAAAGGAAATACCTCAACGGGCCGAATTCTAATGTCCTCTCTGAAGCAGTCGTAGAAAGAACTTGCACCCCAGTCTGGAAACTCATCAAAAAATTTCTCCCTCAATTTAGAAACCACATTTCAAAATCGCCGGGAAATGAAAAAGAAATAAATATTTGGATAGATAGAATTATGGGAGCAAAGCGAAGAAATCTTCTTCAACAGTTCAACACCTTGCAAACTTGGATGGAAGCAAAAAATTTGAACTCTCTTTATGACATCTCCCTATGGGATCATAATAGTTGGCTTGATTGGAAGGACCTCCCTCTTCCAAATAACCTCAGGGACCAATGGGCAGATCTAAAGATCTCCCTTTCAAGATCAACTCCCATAAACAAAGAGGCTTGCGACAGGTTCATATGGGACCCTAGCGGAGGAAACTTCACTGTTAAAGATGGGTACAAACTTCTTCAGGCAAGCTCTGCTCCAGGCAATTGGAATCTCTGCACAGCGATGTGGAAATTAGAATGCCTTCCAAAGGTCAAATTGTTCAACTGGACTCTTCTCAAAGGGAAGATCCTCACGGCCGAGAATCAAAAAAAGAGGTATCCATGGTCCCTCAATCTGCTGTCTCTGCCGTGCTGAGGAGGAAAGCAGTCATCACCTCTTTTTAGATTGCCCCTATGCCCAAAGCTACTAGAATCAGCTTATCAACCCATTGAAAATAAGAGAGACCTTCGATCAGCTTCCTAATCTACACAAAAACTGGGAGAAATGCTACCCTTATTCTAAGAAAAACAAGGCCATCATCATCCGCTTGTGGAAATGTATCCCCTCAACGCTCAGCTATCAAATCTGGCTCACCAGGAACAGTTTCATCTTCAACAAGCAGAAGCAAAACCCGGCGCGCACCTTGGAAAAAACTATGGCCCTTGTCTCCCCAATAATAATCGCCAACTCTGTCTCTCAACCGGATCGATCCAGCTGGAAAAAAGATGAGGAAGACTGGTTCAATAAATTCTGTCTAAGTTATGAAAAAAACAAGCAACCCCCTTCCATAGCAGGCAAGAGGAGGAACAACTGGAAACTTCGGGGCACTAAGGAAGACATAAATCAATGGATTCTAGCACAAAAGCGAACCACTCTCCAGTTTATGGAGCCTCAAAAAACAATTCGAGGAAAGCAGGGGAAGGGGGAATTATAAAAGATCAGTATGGCAAAACTCTCATAACCTACGAATGGGGCTTGGGTCAAATGTCAAATAACATGGCAGAGGCTTACAACCTCCTTTTAGGCACAAGCATTCTGAAGCAGATGCAAGTTCAGAACCCAATCATTCTGGGTGACTCGGCAATTGTGATTGCTGCTCTGGCTACAGGGGGAGAATTCAAAAAAAAGGCTCTCAACAACATCAAACTAAGGATCATGAACAACATCAGTCATATGGGTGATACCAGTTTCAAACACGTTCTGAGGGATAATAACATTGAAGCTGACTCATTCGCCAACAGGGCAATTAATAGATCCATTGGACAGGTCCGAGAGAATGACAATACTTATGATAAGCCAATCCCGTAACTTGACCCATCCTACAACAAATTCTCTAAATTTCGGTCACCTTAGCAATCATATTATCCTGTCCGCTCCTTCTCCCAAAATCGACAAGCCGCCCGCAGTCTCCACCCGTTCTGACACTGGCACCCTCCTCATCCTGAAGGCTACAAAGGAAATCCCCACTGTCAAAATGAACAGGTACGGGATCAAGCTCACTCAGAGTTCCCCCAAGCAGAAGTTAGGTGCTAGTCTCATCAAAATCTACATCGACTGCATAAAAAATCCAAGGCATGATCACAAGACCAGCAAAATCCTTGCGTATCACGCATCAGATTTGGACAATTAGTCTCTCGACCTACTTTATATTCTCCAGGGATCCCCATTCCTCATTCAGCTCAGAGCTTCAGCTCCTCAATATCAAAAGAGTAAAGGCTCGACTCACTTCAGAAAGTCCCCGGTGCTCCTCAGTTTCAGATTGGGCCCTGCATCTAGCTTCGAAAGGAAGCTGTCTCCCTCCAATTTCAGTGGTAATCGATGTGTTTTTCGTGTCTTTTTATGCTTTCTCACTAACTGTCGCTCTGTTTGCTTGAATCAGCGCCCTCACACTCCAACGTTTTCTACCTCCCCGGTCTCACCCTCTCCCCTGTTCTATACCCTACATTTCATCTTTCTCCTTGCTGTTAGCAGCGTCCGCTCATCCCTTTTACAGGCTCGCGCTCAATGCCACATCTCCCCTTCATCCCTTCCCCTTCTCCACTCTCCCTTCTGCTCCCCCCGTCTCTTCCCTCTGCTCCAACTTCTTCAAGCTCCCTCCAAGAGAGGATCCAAAATGGCTGAGAATCCAGTGGACCGTGAACCAGCAGAGAACCCTCTGGAGCGAGTAATCACCAACAATAGCTTCACTATGTGTAAAGCACACTGTTTCATGATTACCCGATTTGTAAAACACTTCAACGACCTTAAGGAGGAATTTCAAGCTGATAGCAAATCAAAAAGAAAAAAGCTGGAGAAACAGAAAGCAGAGATCGAAGGTCTCAAAGAAAAATGCAACCACCTGGAAGAAGATATTGCTTACATAAAAGCAATGACTCAAAGCATGCATGCAGAGGCCTCGACAAAGATCAGTGAAGAAAAGGAGCCTCAGCCCGATGACTCTATAAACTAGCAACTGTAACTTGTTTTGTGTCTTGTAAATTTTGCTTTCTAGTAGGCCTGTTTGCACGGCAATATAGCCGTTATCTTTTTCAAATCGATTCACAAGTCTTCCGATAAGGATCAAGGGTCTGCGTCCCCATTTTGGATCCTCCCCTCACGTTCTTCTCATCTTATTTAACAGACTTGTTCCTTGAAGTTTTATAATAATCAGTAAACGACCTTGTTAAAAAAAAAAAATTAGGTATCACTCTACTTGACTCTAGATAGACTTCCAACTTGAATTTCCTAAGTCAATAAAGTCAATTTAACTTAATTAACTATTACAAGTTGCTATGAGAATATAATTACAATTTAATTCAAGGACAAATTAAATTGGAATTTCTTGTTACTATTTTTAACATTCCCTGTCAACAAGAAAGGGATTATTTACTACCTTGATCTTGCCTCTTTGAAACTCGAATTTGCAATCTTGACGATGCCTTTGTCAAAATATATGCATCCTATTCCTTTGTGGGAATGTACCCCAACAACATAATTCTCCTCTACACACAATCTCAAAGATGATGATACCGGATATCAATATGCTTGGACCGATCATGAAAAAATGGGTTTTCAGAGAGTTTGATACAACTCTGATTGTCACAGTAAATCAAAGTTGGATCCATCTACTGAAAAAACAAACCAACCAAAATCTTCCTCATCGAGATAGCCTCACAAGATACTTGACTAGCATCCATGTACTATGCCTCTACTGAACTGAGTGCAATTGATATCTATTTCTTGTTGTACCAAGAAACAATTGCTAACCCAATATTGAAGATCCCTCTTGATGTGCTCTTCCTTTCGGATGGACCCCCTACCCAATATGCATCGGTGAAGCCTTAAAACTTCACTCCCTCTTTCCGTCTATACCGTAAAACATACTAAGTAGTGCCTCTCAGGTATCTCAACATATGCTTGGCTACCTTCCAATACAACTTGGTCAGCTTAACCATTGCTTGACTAAGCTAGTTGATTGCATAGCACATGTCCAATCGTGTGTTCACGAAATACATGAGTGAACCCACAAGATGCCTGTAAATAATAGCTTCCACTACTTCACTGGAAGTAGCATTCTCCTTCCTCCAGTTACATACTATAGGAGTCTCCAAGGGTTTACTACTCTCCATGTGAAGCCTTTTTAGTATCTCATTTTCATAGTTTCCCCAAGAGACAAAAATTTTCTCATCACCTTGCCATATTTTCATGCCCAGAAAGTAGTGCATAAGCCCCATGTCCTTCATTTCAAACTCTCTTTCAAGTTCCTCTTTGCAAGACGTGATCAACTTATCATCACTTATTAGAATCAAATCATTGACATATAAAACAATAATAAATTGTAACACCCCTCCATTATGGGTAAAACATTGCAAACCTAAGATGAGAAAAGCTAGGTCTGATATGTAATATGAAAAATAAATAACTTATGTAATAAATTAATTGATTAATCACTTGGAAAAGCGAGACACCAAGAGATGATATTCTTGCTAAATCCCAATAGGGAATGGGATAGGATAAATATTTCATGATAAAGCTTCTAGATGTAAATCTAGATGAGTTGGATGGATTGGGGATAAATATCCATCGAGGAAAAAAAAGTTGTGGGGGAGAGAAAAGAAGGCTTTTATGAGGAAAAGACTTGCGAGAGAGAAAGGCGAGATTTTCTGAGATAAGCCTAGGTAATTGGATAAAGCATCCACCTAAAAGTGGGACGACGCTAAAGGAAAATATATCATGAAATAGGGTATTAAATACCCATTGCATAGATCAATTGGAGGCAGTTGATCCATGGTAAAAACCTTGGCTCGGGGGTGAACTGAAGAGTCAGTTCTAGGTTGGGTGGCGGTGCACCATTTTCCAAGTGACAGTACGTCAATTTCTCTTTTCAAATCCCATTACATGGGATGTACTGTATGTTGTTCCTTACCTTGTATATTATTGCAATTATCTTAGCATATATGTTTAGCTGTATGTGTGATTTTTGTATAGGAGAATGATTGAATAAGGATGTGGGAGATAACTATATATGATAAATGATTTTGAGTCTAAGTTTTGAAACTGTAGAGCCCATGTTTTAGGTATCTAATCTATGCATTTACATTATAGGATGAATTACATCCACTGAGGCGTTCTAGTTCTTTATTTGTATTGCATAAGATATATGTTGGTGGTATTATCTGTATACATGGGAAGGGTGGATTTCTTATGCATGTGACTCTTGTTGCATCCCAATGTAAAGTTAGCAATAGAAGCATAGTAAGTAGTTGAAATTACTTGTGTCCATGAACTATCTGATTCATGCTATGGAATCTAACTTAATCATCTTTACATTTAATAAAGGAACATAGTATGCCTCTAGTGTTATGTGATAAGTTGGCAAATACTTATACATGTGACATTGTTGCATGTGGAACAATTATGGAATGATGCCCCTAATTGTATAATTGATGATTCAAGATTTTCTATGCTATGCATGTCATAAGAATGGTACCCAATGAAGGTGGGTTAGCTATTTTTGCAAGTTGCATAATAGTTGTATCACTAACACTTTTTCTTATGCATGTAGGACTATGATCATGATTCATAGTCATGCTAGTCACATTAGAATCATATCAAGGTTCCATTAATTCTTGCGTGGGGTTATAAAAGAGTTTTAATGATTGCCTGCTATGATTATTTCTTTTTTTCAAATTGTGAATGGTTGATCTGTCATACAAGTCTTATTGACGAACAAAAGTTCCCATCATGGATCCACTTTTGGTGTCATTCAATTGATAAGAATATGAGTACAGTTGTGTGAATAATGGGGTCTATATAATGAAAGACTAAATATACTGTTGAAAATGGTTGAATCTTAACTGTAACCAAAGAAAATTAAAACCAAGAGAACCTAGTAGCTAATTCTTAGAGTAGGCTCAGGAGGTATGTTACAAATGGTATCAGAGCTCAAATTCAAACCTTTTGGCCTATGGGCCAATCCGCCTCTGTAGAATATGGAAAAATATGAGAGCCAAATAAGAAGTGGCATGAAAGGGTTGATTATGAAAAGTTATAAGAAAAATTAACCCAAAATTTATAAAGGGTAAAGTTAAATCTTAAAATTTAAAGCATGTGAATATCATTTCTTTCCACCAAAGGAAATTAGGATTCTTTGAAGATGAATCCAAATATTAACATGGTTATTGAAGTATCAATAACATTCCACTAGATATAACATGTTATTATTCTAAAGGCTTTAAAATTAATGGTTTGGTTTCTATGTCATGGTGGGAAATTTTTCAAAGAACCTTGTAAATGCTACTTCATCGAGGCCATATATCAAAAAGACCATATGGTGTAAAAAATTTAGAAATTGGTCAATTTTAAAGAAGTTATGAAGAAGTTCAACCAACCTTACCTCATTTTTCTATCAAATTAAGGTGCGCCTTTGTTAAAGTCTGCATACAAGGCTGCACGCTCCAAATATATTGATATGTATGTAGCTACATAGGGTGATTTCGTAGCATCTAGGGGAATGAGAATCAAAGGACTGACTTGACTAGTTATAATTACCAAACATACAAATTGAGCCTCACTCAATTTAGTGACATTCTTAAAATTTTTGCGTCTCTGGGATCTCAAGGTAGAATGCTATTAGGGATGTCCAGTTGTGAGAAACTATGGCCAAAAATTTAATGAGGATTAACCTCAACCTAGCATGGTGAGGTGGTTGCCAATATGCCTATGTTAGTGTCAATATATGCATACTTCCATCAGGGATCAAATCTGCTCTTTGCATTTTCATTTTAGGTGTCTCATACTGAATTTTTGGATCATTCCATTAGGTCATGTCAAAATGGTCCACTGATGGTTGTCTTCTTCTCAGAAAATCAAATCTTCCCTCATGAGGTACATTTGTTGACCCATCTCCATGTTGTATTCAGTTGTGGTTTCAAATATGTTATTTTTAGTGTCAAGGCAGTTGTCTTTCCATTAGGTCTTAGGGTTCATTTCCAAGGTCAAAAGCATGGTTTCAAGTGTAAATAAAGGGCAACAAAAGTATGAGGATGACCAATAAACAAAGAGTGATTGCTAGTAAGTCATGGTTATTGTACAAAGATCTTATTTCACTAATGTAATTTTCATCTCAAAAAACATGTTTTTGAGATGAAAATAGAGTATTTTTAGTTGATTTATATTTTTTGATGTAATTCAATTCATTTTATGTAATAAGTGTTCCCAACTACCCAAGCATTTCTCCTTGCTGCAAGAAAATGAAACCATTGAAGAAATCAATTAAATCAGAACATCCATCCACATGAAAAGAGACAAAGAAGGAAAATCATTAAACAAAGATTTGAAGACAAAGAAAAAGTTCCAAAACATTAGAAAGTGAGTTTTTCTAAAGAAAAATCAAAATCAACCTCTATATAAGATGTCAAATTCCTTTTCCAAATTCATCACTTTCATTTGACAAAGAGAAAGAAGAGCATTGAAGGAGAGGGGAATTGAGGCCAATTGGTGGCTAAGCAAAAAAGGAGGCGCTGCGCACAGAGGCCGGAGTGCTGCACATAGGGATGGAGCGCTGCGCATAAGGTAATTTTTCCAGTGCAATTTTGTATGGCGCTACACACCTATAGAGGGCACTTCACATAGGACCAACAAGGACCAAAACACCCTATCAACCATACAAATCGTGTTTTTTGCCTTCTAAAACTTCTAAACAAGTAAGTGTAATCCTTGAACTATCCGCTTGGCATTCAGTTCATCATTTTGAAGTTGGTTTTCTATATAAAATTTCAAACCCTAGGTTGCCTACAAATCCCTCCACCTATCCCTTATACCCTAATTCCCTCAAACAAATCCCTCCACCTATTCCTTATACCCTAATTCCCTCAAACACATTCCTCCACTTATCCCTTATACCCTAATCCCCATAACAAAATTCTAAAACCATATTTACTAAACAATCCATACCAAAGAAAAATTCCCTTCTTCTCACTCTCATATCATATATATTCCATCCTACACTGCAAAATTTCGTCTCCCCTTCCCCTATCCCTGTTCACCATAACTCACTCCTTGATTACCTTCTCTATGGCTACAAAGCTTCAAAATTCAACAAACATGGAAAAAGAGGATAAAGATTATGAGGAGGAGGAAAATAGTGGCCATGAAAGCATGGGAGATGAACCTCAGCATCAGAGAAAACCACATAAAGGAGGCAGAATTATCAGAGAGGAACCATCAAACATCAGAGAGTTACAGGCTTCTCATATGACTATCACTTGTTTGAGGAATCTAGGGTGTTATGTGTTTTGTGAGAAGGTACAAAGAGTTCAACATCATCCTAAGCTGACCAGGCTTTTTGTAGCCAATCTCCGTGATAACAAAGTAACTCTTGTAGGGGTGACATTTACAGTTTCATCCTCCATCATTGCTAATGCCACAAGGATTCCAAATGTGGGGGAAAATGGTATAAGGCACAAGATTTGGATGAGCACTACTATGAGCCATACATCAAATCCAGGTACAAGAATGAAAAGAAGAGGACCTTTCCTTTCAGGTTCCTTGAAGATAAGTATGCCCTATGATGAGGATCATTATGAAGTATTTTACATGTGAGAGCAGATTTTCTAGATTGTACACCTATCATATTAGGCTTCTTATGCACTTCACAAGAACGAAAATGTTGAACATTCTGTATTTCTTATTCAAGAACATTGAGAAGATGGCCTACATTGTACAGAAAAAGCCATACCCCCAGTAGATGAGTAGTATCTATCACTATTCCTTGATTAAGATGATTGTACTACATCATCTCAACCTCCTCAACATCTCCTCAAATACATTTATTGCCAATGCAATATTCAATGGTCCTCAGATTCCTCCACCGGTGCCCCAAGAAGTAGAAAGGCCTTACAACAGTGCCAAAGTAAAGTAAGATGAGAAGGTTAAAGAGACTAAAGTTGTTGAGGAGATAGAAGCCTACAAGACATATTAGAGAGGGGCTAGAAAGTTGTTTGTAGCAGATAGGCAAGTGTTTACTCCACTTGATGTGGAAGGGGCCTTGCCTTCTTCATTAGCTCATAGGCAAATGCTTGCTCCGCAAAATGTGGAAGGAGATTTTCCTTCTTCATCGACACAACAGGTACAACAAGTGCAGTAGCTGCATAAAAGGAAGGAAAAGATGCTGGAGGAAAGCCTTGATGATGAGGAGGAAAGGGAATTTGATTTTATGGAAGATGATGAACCAAAACAACCACACATCCATCATGGCATTGAGATAGTTGACTTGGAGGCTCAAGATGAGGCAACAAACGAAAACATGACCATAAGGGAAAAATATGCACAAATCCAAGCCCTGATGGACAACTTGGCGAGAGATAAGTATGTCATTTCATACCTTGAGCAAGAAAACAAGTAGCTAAGTGACAAACAAGTCCTCATGGAGCTAGAACTTCTCAAATAAAAGAGGCAAAGTGACAAGGGCAAGTCAGTAATGAAAGAGGAAGAAACACCAACTACCTTGACTCCACAACAAAGAATTGAGAAGGAAATTGAGGAGGATAGAGAAACTTGGCTTGACAGAGTCATTTTGCATTTGGAGAAGCTACTACAAAAGGCCAACAGGGACAATTGAATCATTAGGAATTTGGCTTGCCATTACAGGACTCGGAATAAGATTTGCAACATAAGGGTCAAGCAAATGAAAACAAGGCTAAAACAAGCACTCAAAGGAAAAAAGGAGGGTGATAGGCTTAGGTTTCTTGCTTAAGCTTCCTTGGCTAACCAAGATACTTAATGGTGGTGTTTTCCACAAATTTTGAAGAATTTTTGCCTTTTGAAGAAATTGGCAATTTTTGACACAGAAATTTTGGCTCTATACGCAGCACCACTAGCGCTAAGATTTTCCTAGGCGCAACCAATGAGGAAATGGTAAGAATTTTTGGATTCAAAATGATTATTACATGCACCCTATTCATTTTCAAAGCTTTTAGAGCAGAACTGGTCAACCAAAAGGTCAAAAAACACCCAAAAAATGACCTTTCTACCCTCTTTTTGACACACATAAGCAGTCTTGGGAGAATTAGTTTTTGTGGGGTCAAATGAACTCAAAATGACAAAATTCAAGATGTTATGGAAATTAGACTTGAATATATTTCCAATGAGCTATCATGAGCTCAATTGTGACACCAGGAAGACCTCCAAATGGGTCCTGCAAAATGCGCTGCGCACAGAGCTTGGGTACAACGCATAGGACAAAAATTGTGCCGGGTTTCCACTTCACTGTGCCTTGACTGTAATTTTGGGTTTCCTCTCATGGATGGTGTTTTACTGATGTAAATGGTGACTAGGCATGTAAATAGGATGGATAATAAGTACTAGAAGGTAGATTCATTAGATTAAAATTTATCTTGAGGGAAAATGAATCAGTTTCCTCACTTTTAGAGGCAAGTTGTTAGGTTGCCTAGATTCCAGTTTCTTATTTAGTTTTTGATGGATTAGTTCATAATCCTTAGGAATTCGACCCTTGAGGATGGGAGGAGGTTGAATCAATGTATATATCTTCTTCTTCTTTCTCATTGTAAAGGGTTGGACTTAGTGGGATGCTTAGGCTTCGAGTAAACATCATTTTGTATCAGTTTTCAGCAGGAGATTAATGAAAAGTTGCAACTATTTCTTTGGGATCCATGTGGTATGATATTCAATCTAGTTTTCTCTATTGTGATCATGAGTTTAAATGTTTTTTGTACTTCATCAATCATTTCATTTCTTTTAAGTGAATGTTTTCAAGTTGATATGCATAACCCATAATATTTATGCTCTGTTTTGGGAAAATATTCACGAGTCTATGTTTTCTTCAGTTTAGGAAGAATCCATGTTGCTTACATGCTCTGTCTAGCTCCTCACCTGTCTTGAATCACCTCACCCATCAAACCTTAGAGTGCTGAGCCTTGTGCCTACCTTGCCCCATCGAACACCCTACAATTTTGACCTAATTTACTTGCCCTAACTATTTGGCTCCTCCTGATCCAACAAATCCCTTCAAAATCAAATCAAACCTTGTTCTGCTATACCTAGCATAATATAATTTTCTTGATCCAGTTATCTTGGCTGAGATCCTTATGGAGAGAGCCCTCTCCTAGCCTAGTAGGGCTATCTGCTTGGCTAAGCGTGGCTTGTGGTTACCCTGGCATTGCCTTCCTTCAGCCTGAGGTTCAATCCAAGTGATAACATAGTGGTGACCATACTGGGGATATCGAAAGATCAGAAGTTAAATCACCCCAGTAGCATGTTTCATTTGAATTCTTAAGCTTGTGGTTGCTAAATTTTAGAATTTGATAGGCTGATTTGGAAAGTTGTGAAGTAGTATATAAAATTTCAAAATTAGACATACTGGCTTCCTGAAAGTACACAAGATCCAATCCAGATCCGAATCCTCTAACCATTTTCATTGATCCTCATAAAATTGGGCGAAAATCTAAGAAAGCTGTAGAGAAATCTAGTTTATGTAGAGAACAATCAACTGAGGATTTCATTCCTTGTGTTAATTCACTCCCGGAAAGGTTAGACACTTTGCAAGACATTGAGTTTGATGTTAATTTTGAGCAAAGTTTAATTTGCAGTAAATCTTTAAGTTGGATTGATCAGACAATTGTTGATCCTCTATATCTCTTTAAAAACCCGTTGAAAACTTGTTTTCACACAATAAATCAGTGTCATAGCTTATTCATACTCTTGATCATTTGCAGAACCTCTCTTCAAACTTAAACACTTGGGTGCAAAATAAGACTCATAGACCATCTCTTGATTTCCAAAATACTTCCTTTGCATCTACTACTACTCAAACTATCTCTCACCCACCGCCTTCTTCTTCATAAATTGTTCACACCACTCAAGCTATCGTTAATCCCCATTTGAGTATACCGAATATCCCAATCCTTGTCTTAAATCCACCACTTCCCCCACCTCCAGTTATGGCTGCCCGATATGCACCCCTTGTTTTTCCTCAAAATCCTAGTGCCATGCCCCCTGATTATCAAACCAAAATACCTTTCTTCGATGGCACCCAAACCATTACAGCTCAAAAACATGTAGACAAGATGAATGATTTCTTTGACCTCCATGAAGTTGAAATTGAAGATGTGATGATGAGGCTATTTGTACAAATTTTTGGAGGAGAAGTTCGGACATGGTTCAGAGCCCTACTAGCAACTTCTATCACTACTCTACCCATTCTCCAAAGTAATTTCTCGATCGGTTGGAGGTGAAGAAGAACCCCCTTTAGGTTTTATCCGAATATGAGAACATCAAAAGAAATGTTGGTGAGAGTGTGCAAGACTATTATGTGAGATTTAATGCAGTCTACAGTGTTATCCATACAAATATCAAACCACCAAAGGGATTGGCTTTGCTTAAGTTTCCAGATGGATTTGATGCCGATATGGCATATCAATTGTGTGAACATGATCCTACAACTCCAGAAGACATTCAAAATAATGCTGCGAGTGTAGAAGCGAACTTGATAGCTAAATGAGCAAGAATGAGATTAGAGAAAAGAGTCACTGTGAAAGAAGAAGCATCTACTTCAGACATAAAAATGAATACATTGATTTGAACAATGAAAAGGATGGTTGATAGGTTTTCCATCACAGGCAGACCTGAATCTTAGATCTGGAACCCAAACTTTAGAGGGCAACAACAACCCCAATTCCGAATCAAGCAAAGAGAGCAAAAACCGCTGGAACAACCAGCGCAACAACAACAACAAATCAGAACTCCCTTACAATAGAATTATGTTCAAGGAGTGGAAGAAGTAGAGGAGGAAGATTTGGTTATTGAAACAAATCACTTCTTCATTGCGGATGGTATGCATATATTTTTGATCGAAGATGAGGAGTATGCAAAAAGTTCCGACATTCTAAAGGATGAAGACTACATCTTAGCAAATGATGTTGTTTTGGAGGCCGAATCTGATGATTATCAGCATGGTTACATGAATGCTTTGAGCACACAATAGAGACAATATCCCTTGAGGAGTAGAGATGTACCGGTCAGTCCTATTCATAAGAGGAAGGATGTTCAGTCAAAGAATGATCCCTCAAACAATCAGAAAAAGGGAAAGGAGCTTGTTGATCAGAATCCTAGCAAAGTAAATCAGCCATCAACAAGTATAGCTGTAAAAGAGAAAGACAATCAGAAAAAGGACAGTGAAACGAAGGAGCAAATAGATAAGAGGGACATCGGTATGAAAGAGGTAGAAAAAGTCTCATCTTTTAATTTAGAAAGTGAAATTGGTAAATTGAAAGTGTCCATTCCTTTAACTGAGATTGTTAAGAATAGCCATTACAAACACCATGTGTCTAGAATATTGTAAATTGATCCTTTGTCTAACATGGTGAATGTTGAGGATGATCATCCTGAACTTATTTTTGGTCCAGCTATAGAAGGTCATCTAGAAGATAGCGGAGTCCCGCCCTTTTATTTGAGTATTAGATTGCATGAGTATATTCCTCATAATGTTATGCTTGATTCCAGAGCCCACAATTTGATGCCCAAGGCCATCATGGAAAAGATGGGCCTAGATATCACTTGAAAATATCATGATTTGTACTTATTTGATTCTGGTAGAGTTTGCTTCATTGGTCTCATCAAAGATTTGGTGTTTTCCTTAGATCACATCCCAGCCAAGAATGTCTTGATGGACGTGGTAGTAGCTGATATACCACCTCGATTTGGTATGTTGTTGTCTAGATCGTGGCGAGCCAAACTCAAAGGCACTTTACAACTTGACTTCTCTTCTGCTACAATCCCTGTTTTCGGTCAATTGATGAAGTTGTATCAGGAAAAGAAGATGAAGTATATGATCACTAGTAAAGAGAATCCCATAAATCATCCGATAAATGTTGTACATACAGATTTAGAGTCTTTTGTTTTGTACATTGATAGTGGATTGAATGATGTAGATATTCAACTTGTAGAAGTAGAAGATATACCAAAATTTCTGAAAATTTTAGAGCAGTTCTTAATCAAGAAAAGAAAAAAGTGCAATTCCTTTTGAGAACCCTCCACAAGAGTAGAAAGTTAGTGAAGAGCAGAAAAATGAAGCAACTAGAAAATCGAAACTAAAGCAGAAGTCCAACATCTGGAAGATGAAGATGACCTTTGGAACATGGACTTCGATGGTGCTTTGGGTAAAGATGGTGTAGGTATTGGAATTTGGATTCGAAGTCCTATTTTTTAGCCAGACAAAGTCCCAAGTAATGTTAGAGTGTGTTCATATAAATAAGCTTTCGATTTCTCTAATAATGAAGCAGAGTATGAGGAATTGATTATAGGTCTAAAGATTTTGAAGAAGCTGGGTGCGAAAAGGATCTCTGTTTATGGTGATTCAGAGCTAGTGATTAAACAAGTCAAAGGAGAATATCAAGCGAAGCATCTACGGATGAGCGCTTATAGGAATGCAGTCTTGGATATTTTAAAATGTTTCCAAAATACACATTGAAAGCGGTGCCGAGAAGTCAAAACATCATTGCTGATTCACTTGCTACAACAACGAGAAATCTGAAAATTCCAATGAATTCTAGTAATAAATTTGAAATTCATGTCAAACATAGGCCCACTATTCCTGATAATCTAAGATATTGGCAAGTTTTCTAGGATGACAATGAAATTAATTACTTTTTGCAGAATGAAGGGAAGTTTAAGAATGCTTTCATTGATGATGTTTGTGATTATGATGAACAAGACATTGAGGTAAATCAGATTGATGTTTTACAACTGAAGGATAATGTTATTCCTAAAGGTCTTATACCTTTAGAGGAGTTGTTTGATCTAGATGATGTGGCAAGAAAACTAACCTTGGTTCCTACTGATAAAGGAGTTGAAGATGTAAACATTGGGACAATGCACCAGCCCAAGATGGTTAAGTTATCAAAAAAATTATCTCTTGAGTCAAAATGTAAGTATGTTAAATTGCTTTCTGAATTTTCTGATGTTTTTGCGTGGGATTACTCAGATTTGAAAGTATATGACAAGAACATCATTTAGCATACCATTCCTATCAAGTCGGATCAAAAACCTTTTAGACAAAAGTTGAGGAGAATCAATCCAAAGCTGCTTCCATCCATCGAGAAAGAGGTAAATAGATGGTTTAAAGCTGGTATCTTTGCTCCAATTAGGTTCTCTGATTGGGTTTCAAATTTGGTCTCGGTACGAAAAAACACTGGAGAGAAAAGGTTGTGTATTGATTTCCGGAACCTAAATAAAGTATCACTGAAAGGTTATTATCCTCTTCCTAAGATGGACCATATTCTGCAAAGAGTAGTTGGAGCATCACGGATGTCACTACTAAATGGCTACTTAGGTTACAATAAGATCTTGGTGCATGAAAAAGACCAAGACAAAACTGCCTTCACAACACCATGGGGAACTTTTCAATATGCCAAGATGCCATTTGGGTTGAAGAATGTCGGAGCCACTTTTCAGTGGGCCATGGATATAGCTTTCGCTAACAGGAAGGATATTTTCTTGGTGGTTTATTTAGATGACTTGACAGTATTTTTTGGTTCTGATGATGAGCATTTACACCACCTGAGGATTGTTTTTCAGAAATGCAGGGAGTTCGAGATTTCTTTAAATCCATAGAAGAGTCTTTTTGCCATGGAGGAAGGTAAACTCCTCCGTGATATAAGTTCTAAAGATGGTATTCGCATTGATCCTTCTAGGGTGGAGGCAATCTAGTAAATAGACTTTCCGTGCAACAAAAAGGAGATTCAAGCTTTCAATGGTAAGATGAACTTCTTACGCAGATTTATACCAAATTTGGCTGAGAATTTGTGTGAGTTAAATAATATGTTGAAGAAGGAAAACACTGTGAAATGGACCGAGGATGCCATGAAATCTTTCAACTTGGTAAAGCTTGCTTTAACCATAACCCCGATTTTGATTAGTCTTGATTATACTCATGATTTTATTATATTTTCATTTGCATCTGAGCACACTTTGGCTGCGGTGTTGATGCAAAAGAAGGATAAGGTGGAACAACCCATTGCATTTTTCAGTCGAACTATCAGAGATGCTGCTTTGTGCTATAACATCATTGAGAAACAAGCTTTGGCTCTTATAAAGGCATTGAAGGATTTCCGAGTTTACATTTTGCATTCACATACCATAGCATATGTTCCTAACGCGGCTGTCAAAGATGTCCTCATGAAAATTGATTTGGAGGGAAGAAGAGGTAAGTGGATAGCAACGATGTTAGAGTATGATCTTGAGATTAAGCCTACCAAACTGATCAAAGGTCAAGGCTTGGCAAAACTCATGGCTGAGTCAAATCTTCATGCTCTGGACATAAATCTCATTGCAACAATGTCAGATGACGAAGATGGTGGCACCCTCATTCAGGTATCAGAGATGTTTCTCAACTCACCTTGGTATTCCAATATAGTATATGTTCTTCAACATCTTTCTCCTCCTCCTAGAATGTCAAGAAGTAAAGGTAGATCACCAAAACCAAAGTATGCAAAATTCTGCACAAGGGTTCTCCTTAATTGTTTGGTTGAAAATGAAGCTCAACAGGTAATGAATGATTTTCATAGAGGAGATTGTGGGGGTCACTTGTTTTGGAAAAAAATAGCTAATAAAATCTTGAGAGCAGGATATTATTGGCCATATTTTTTTTTTAGATTTATATAAGACAATCATGAGCTACCACGAATGTCAAGTTTTTCAGGGAAAAAGGAAGCTACTTCCTCTTCCTTTGAAGCCAGTTGTAGTTAATGCACCTTTCCAGCAGTGGGGGCTTGATTTCATAGGAGAAATTCATCCTACATCATCAGCACAACACAGATGGATTTTGATAGCTACCGATTACTTCACCAAATGGATTGAAGCCTTCTGACAAGGCAAGCTACAAACACGGTAATTATTCAATTTTTAGAGTCTAATATCTTGTCTCGTTTTGGTTTCCCTCACAAGATTATTACAGATAATGCAACAACATTTAAGTCGAAGAGAATGGTTGAGTTTTGCAACAAATACAACATCACATTGGGTCATTCCATGGCATACTACCCGTAGGGCAATGGACTAGCTGAGTCTTCAAATAAATCCTTGGTAAACATTATTAAGAAGATATTGGAGGAAAACAAAAAGAATTGGCATCAGAAGCTTGTCAATGCTTTGTGGGACGAGAGAGTGAGAAGTAAGAAATCAATAGGTATGCCACCTTTTGAAATGGTTTATGGTACTAATACAGTGTTTCCCACATCCCTTGCAGTCCTGGTCATGAGATTATTGCAAGAAGTCGACAGTGAAGAAGATGGTATTCAACGCCGGATCAATCAAATGATTCACCTTCAACAAACAAGAGAAGAGTTTTCTGTTGTGGCCAGCAACAACCCCCTTCTTATTTAGTGTTATTACTAATACTAAATAAGTGGGGACCCTTAGTCAAAAAATTTAAAAATCAATTAGTGTTTGAATTTCCTTTTTCAATAAAACTTACCTTCATAACTTAGGAGAATACCCTTGAAAAATCTAAAAAGCTTAAGTTTTATGATAAGGTAGGATAAAATCACTCCTTAAGAAATATCGCATCGCAAAAAGGATAATGGATACCTCCTTACAAACACAATTCTAAGGTTGCGAGATCGCGATGCGAAACTTCATTGCATCGCATGCATCAAATATCACTTACGTTGAAAAACCTCAAACTACCGATATGCGATGGTGCATATCGCAAATCGCATTTCGCAGAAAACACATTAACAGATGATGACACTCCAACGATATTGTGATGTTGCGATATTGTGATCGAGTGATATTGCGATAAAGCGATAGAGCGATATTGCGATATTGCAAAGCAAATCGCAAAATCGCTTCATCGCAAATCTTTCGGGCTCATCGTTCAAAAAAGTATTTTCCATAAACCGAGACCTGGTTATGCACTTTAATGCTAATTAATGAGTTAGTTTCCAATCATTAATGAAATAGGGTTTCGTGCTTATTGAAGAGCCATTTCACATAAGGTGGTATATTTTATATGTCTTCGACATTTAAGGCTTTCCTGTCACCTTTTCATTATAATGATTCTCACCTCATTTGTAAACTGCAGGAACAATGAACATATAATTATTCAAAGCAGTATTCAGGATACTATGGGAAAGAAAGGAAAAGCTCTGAGTTCTGAAGATTAAGAAATGATGCCCTTGTATACAGACACCGCCTGTAACAGATTACTACTTGGGAAGGCATGTATAGTCTACTTGAGGAAGAGAATCCCAAAATAATGGAGGTTACAGCTACTGCAGGCTCACACGGGTCTTCTGAGGCGTCTATTACAAAGCTAGCTTCTTACACCGAATAGCGGCGAGGCCCAAAATTATTCCATACACAGACATGGTCAAATGGGTACTGGACAACGCCGACATAAAAAACAGACAGATCTAAATCTAAATCCAGGAAAGAAACATCAGAACATTCTAAGAGATTCGAAAGTGGCCATGATAAAATTGAAGGGTCAGTAAGGGATACTGCCCAGTCAAAAGAGCTCCCACAGCAACAGGCTTTGATCTCTCCACAGCTAGATCCTCCCCCTCTCATCGTCTAGCCACCATCAATCAGAACCGAGCTAGATAAAGAATGGGAGACATTCAATGATTTAATCAATATTGAAGGACAAAGCACAAAGACACTTGTGAGTAATATACATGCAACAAAAGATATAGTCACAGGAACAATTAACAATGTCTCAGAAATGGAACATATTCCCATTACCCCATCCTCTGAACTTATGCTCAAAATAAAGGAGATTCCTCCTCTTGATGTATTTTATAGTCCATAACACAAGGCAGTAGTGAGAAGACAAAGATAGAAAAGAAAATTAGAAAACGTGCTCTCTCATGATGCAGAGCAATTAGACATTCTATGGCAAGATCCTACCGCCGATCCCACTGAAAATCTCACCAAATTATCTTAGATCGCAGGAGCATATGCCTCTACAACCATTGATAAAGAATTTGAGGTACAACAACTACTGAAAGAGAAGGAAGCTCAAATACAGGTTTTGCAGCAACAACTGCAAAAAGCCAATGCCAACAACGAAGCACATAAACAACTTGAAAGATTACAACAGGACTTCCAACAAATACAGATAGGCTACTAGAATAGTTTGGCTAAAAGAGAAAAACAGTTACAGGATATGCAAGAGATGTACAAGGATGATCCTAAGCTTACAGAATTCATTACAAAATCCATTTCCTTGAATGATCAACTACTGCAGCAACATGAAGCATTATGCCAAAGAATATCACAGTGGAACTCTTATTGTGAAATAAGCGATAAAAGCACTAATCAAGTTGTGGACTTACGACATGATTATGATTTAATTGATGAAAGAGTTACTGAGTATTTGGCTTGGAAAGAAATAGAGGAGGGGAAAAGAGCAGGTGCACCAATAATCAACGACAATCACAAGGAAAAGCTCTTTAACAAATGGGATGCACAAATTAGGAAAGCAGAGCAAGCGGCAGAAGAAGCAGCCACAACACCAAACAATGTTATTGACTGCATAAATGAAAATTTTCACATGGAAAATCTGATCTCAGAAACCACTCCAGGGTATCTACCAAATGCACAGCAATTGCAGACAGGCTGGAGACAGAAGGCTCAAGAAAAGGCAGAATCAATCAAAAGATTAACTAAGTTGAATTGGGATTCTTACTGGGCACATTTGGTAAAACCACATAGCCAGTGCATGACTCTCAAATGTATCATCAATTCCGCCAAGAAGATGGTGCCAGCTCTTGCTGATGCTGTGTTCGCAGGATAGTTAAAGTCGAAAGTCGGCCAGCTGACTCTTCTCAAACAAATGCTAAACGCTTGCGATTTCAAGGAACAGATACAGAAATAGTTAGTTGTTAGTTTTAATTTTAGATTCAATGTTAGTATTAATTTTGCTTTATTTTTGCCTGAAATGAGGATGGTCATTTAAACCGTATCCTACATTTTTGTAATAAGTTATTTTTAGATTTAGTTAGTAGTATTTAAACCCTTCTCATGCATTTAGAGAAGGGTCCTGAAATTTGTCAAAAACTTGTCCTCAGAACATGCACTTTTGCACCCTCCGAGGAGGTTTTGATGAATGAATGGAATAGGATTTATTGATATCTGCATTTAATATCTACTATTGATGTTGCACTTTTGTACTCTTAGTGGATGTTGGATTAAGAAGAGATAAATCATTATCGCTTGAAGCTCATGAGTAGAACTAGTTATAAATTATACTTCTATCTCTTAACTCTTTCTGCCTTTGTGTTAAAGTGATATTTATGTTCAGTTGTTTATATATTGATGCGTGAATTCTTGAGTTATCATTTGGCACTTCTGTACGGTGATAACTATTTATTTATGCTTAATGTATGAGTAGCTTATTATCTGATATGTTTTTCACAACTGTTTCGTCTAACTTTTAATACAAAGTGGTTTATCTCTATTGAATTCTTTTCTTATAACAGTTGAATGATCTTTATTACCAATTGTTATTTGAAATCATTTTAGATCGCATAACTGAAAAATTACACCCCAAGTTAGTGTAGAATTAGATATTTCTGTTTATTAGAATACAATTGCATGTTATTAGATTAGAGTTAAAGTAAAGCATTTCACTTAGGAACTTTTAGAAAAGAAATATCAAATCTCAACACACACACACATAAATTGGGAAACTGGTCCCATATCCCTAGTCACACCCACTATACCAACCGGAAAAGGAGCTTCTAACCAAGGTCTAGACTGGGTGGGTATCCCCCTCGTTGTAGACCTGATTTTTGGGGCTTCAAAAGTTTCTCAAAACACTTTCTATCTGCAAGAGAAGATAAAGAAAATTTATGACCGCAAAACCAAGGCAGAAAAGTTTCAGCTGGAAGATGTAGTGCTGTGATGGGATGCACGAAATGAAGAAAAAGGGAAACATGGTAAGTTTGACAATCTATGGAAAGGACCGTATAAAATCTCAGCCTATCGAGGATAGAATGCATTTTTATTAAAGGAAATGGATGGTCAAGAATGCTTAGGAGGACCAGTGAATGGTAGGCTCCTGAAACACTACTATTTCTGATGCAGCTTGCTGAAGTTGTTTCATTGTCATTGTATATACCAGTTTGCTTTCCTTGCAAGTTTTGAAGTACAATGTCATTTGAGCTTGGGGCCCGAAGTGAAGGCTATAAAGCTTAAATGCTTTGTGCTGAGTTTAGTTGGTTTTTGAGTCAGTTTAGAGTCGGTTGTGAGTCAGTATTTAGTTTGTATCGAGTCATTTTTTAAAAATATATAAAAAAAGTTTTCAATCTGATCGTATTGGCCCAATCAACTAGGCACTTGGTCTACAGTGTTCTTGACACCTCCAAGGAGCTTCCATCCCCAATAAGGCCAATATTAGTGTCAGTATATGCATACTTCCATTAGGGATCAAATCTGCTCTTTGCATTTTCATTTTAGGTGTCTCATACTGAATTTTTGGATCATTCCATTAGGTCATGTCAAAATGGTTCACTGATGGTTGTCTTCTTTTCAGAAAATCAAATATTCCCTCATGAGGTACATTTGCTGACCCGTCTCCAACTTGTATTCAGTTGTGGTTTCAAAATATGTTATTTTTAGTGTCAAGGCAATTGTCTTTCCATTAGGTCTTAGGTTCATTTCCAAGGTCCTTCCATTAGGTCTTAAGGTTCATTTCGAAGGTCAAAAGCATGGTTTACAATGTAAATAA
This sequence comes from Pinus tabuliformis, assembly GCA_031772625.1. Lineage (NCBI taxonomy): Eukaryota > Viridiplantae > Streptophyta > Pinopsida > Pinales > Pinaceae > Pinus > Pinus tabuliformis. The sequence goes on from CM062814.1 coordinate 465,225,763, forward strand.
AGGGAAGTAAAAGTATGAGGATGACCAATAAACAAAGAGTGATTGCTAGTAAATCATGGTTATTGTACAAAGCTCTTATTTCACTAATGTGATTTTCATCTCAAAAAACATGTTTTTGAGTTGAAAACAGAGTATTTTTAGTTGATTTATATTTTTTGATGTAATTCAATTCATTTTATGTAATAAGTGTTCCCAGCTACCCCAAGCATTTCACCTTGCTGCGAGAAAATCAAACGATTGAAGAAATCAATTCAATCAGAACATCCATCCACCTGAAAAGAGACAAAGAAGGAAAAGCATTAAACAGAGGTTTGGAGACAAAGAAAAAGTTCCAAAACATTAGAAAGTGGGGTTTTCTAAAGAAAAATCAAAATCAACCTCTATATCAGATGTCAAATTCCTTTTCCAAATTCATCACTTTCATTTGACAAAGAGAAAGAAAAGCATTGAAGGAGAGAGGGGAATTGAGGCCAATTGGTGGCTAAGCAAAAAAGGAGGCGCTGTGCACAAAGGATGGAGTGCTACGCATAGAGGTTGGAGTGCTATGCATAGGGATATTGTTCCAGTGAAATTTTGCATGGCGCTGCACACCTGTAGAGGGTGCTACACACCTATAGAGGGTGTTGCGCATAGGACCAACAAGCACCAAAACACCCTATCAACCATCCAAATTGTGTTTTCTTCCTTCTAGAACTTCTAAACAAGTAAGTGTAATCCTTGAACTATCCTCCTGGCATTCAGTTCATCATTTTGAAGTTGGTTTGCTATTTAAAATTTCAAACCCTAGGTTTCCTACAAATCCCTCCACCTATCCCTTATACCCTAATTCCCTCAAGCAAATCCCTCCACCTATTCCTTATACCCTAATTCCCTCAAACACATTCCTCCACTTATCCCTTATACCCTAATCCCCAAAACAAAATCCTAAAATCCTATTTATTGAATAGTCCCTACCAAAGAAAAATACCCTTGTTCTCACTCTCATATCATATTGTTGACATGGCGAATTTTCGCTATACCAACAAGGGGAACTAACCCGATCATAGACCCCAATTAGACCTACTTTCGTTTGGAGTGGCTTGTTCCAACGGATTTTAAGGGACCCCATAAACTGTTAAATGCGTTGAAGGATTGCCTATGGGAAGAAGACTTAAATTAAATCAACAAAATAAAACAGTTAACCTTTATGTATTGAATCCTATCTACACTTCTAACTACTCTAGTTTATGTCCTAACTATCACAATCTATCCTGCAGGAGCAAAACAAAAGGAGGTTAAACATCATATATAAATACCAAGTCCAAATGAATCAACTACTGGTCCACATAAGAACAAGGCTGTATTAAATACTAATCGCAATCCAATTACTTATACAGGAATATACATTCCTTTCCATACAAATGACACTTGCAACTGATGTTTAACAAAGTTTGGAATCAACAATCTTTCATGAATTATCAATGCTATTGAATTACATTCAAATAACTAGGAATAACCATGAACTACTAGTTATCAATATGCGTAAAGAAAATCACACTTTCTTTATACCAACAACAACACACTGATTCTAAACATATAAGAGAAAAGGGAACTAAATCTGAAAAAACAGGCTCCTTCTTGAACCAAAGAGTCTTCTTTATTCACAATAAATCAAAGCTATTTTCTCCAAACAAAAAGCCCCCATCTCCTATCCAGAGGTAATACTTATGCACATGGAAATGACTCTTGACCTTCCCTTCCTCCTTTCACCTTCCCCTTGTTCTCTTCAATATACAGATCAAAACACACAGATGTAGAACAATCGGTGTCATTGCTGACATGTAGAGGACATTTCCTATCACTCTGGCCCTTCGTTTCCTGGGGAATGAATAGATGTTGATTGAAAGAGAATGACTGCATGTCATCTCTTCACACCTGTATAAAGCGGATGTTATCCCTTATTATTTCCTGAAGGAAACTGAAAACACTGTGCTCATCATCCCACATCTGGCATGATTGAATGTGTGTTTGGAAGTAATGACATCTTGATGGATCAGCGCTGTCATGAGTGCTTCTGCTAAACACAGAGAGTGCCTTCATTATGCACTATGGCAGTATGTATTCCCTTTTTCAGAGTGTGTTTTTGCAACATTGATACCAGTGGTGTAGAGGTGTCATCTTGATATAGCTTCCATTTATCCGTCACCGGGTCTACTCGAACTTGCCTGCAGAAATAATTCATATCAGCTATGATTGTGAGAAATATGGAAAAAATGCTTACAAAACATGAATCTTGCCTTCATTAAACATTTATAACATCAAATGTGAAAGAATCGGCCCCTGGTTTTTAATTTATGCATTGATCGAGTCCCGCAAGCAAAGATCTAATTTACACTGAAAATCATTGCATAACACCAAACCGGATCCGAAATCCAGACTTGAAAGATTATAGATGGGAACCTATACCCTATTGGGTCTGCCATATGGGATTTTCCATTAAAAATCATGACCACAGCGTTTTATCGAATACACAGGAATATATGTGAAAACCCGCAGCGGGGCTGTACAGCTAGACTTCAAATATTATGTATCCGGGCATATTATTATTGCCTGGTCTAGTCATCACCACTTTGCTAACTGCATAACCCCCTGGCTCCGCCGATTGCAATAAGCGATTGGGGAAGGCAGACCCGAAATATATATACACAGCCCTTAATAGTCCTGGCGAGTCCGCAATGTATGTCCTCCCTTTGAAAAGCTCTGACCTCAATAATCTTTGAAAAACACAGGAATATGTGGGAAAAATCACGTCCGGTCATTAGGCCGGACTTGAAATATTATATGCCCGGATCTATAATCATTAGCGGGTCTGGGTGATAGTGATGTGCCTTATATGTAGGCCCCAGATCCTGTCGATTGAGATAAGCGATGGTTTCCAGACCCGAAACATATACATCATGTTTAATAAAGCCATCGGGTCTAGTAAACCCTGGCGCACTATATATATATATATATATATATATATATATATATATATATATATATATATATATATATATATATATATATATATATATATATATATATATATATATATATATATATATATATATATATATATATATATATATATATATATATATATATATATATATATATATATATATATAAGTGTTGGACCTGGCCGATAGCGATATGCGATATAGCTCCGGACCCGATATATATATGTAATATGGTTGATAATGCCGTCGGGTTTGGAGTATAGTGGCACGCCTTATATATATAAGCCTCGGACCCCACCGATAGTGATGTGTGATATGGCTCCAGACCTGAAATATATATATTTGGGTTGATAATGCCATTGGGTCTGGAAGAGAGCAATGCACAGTGTTGATTGCGATAGGCCAAAAAGGGGTGATTTATGCATATTTGCGAAGCGTTTCCATTGTAAAGGGTTATAATGGGAATGAGGTGCGATAGAAGGTTTTTGAGGGTTGGAAAGGTCCCGATGGAGGAAATGAATGGGGGGTTAGGAAGGGCTAGAGATGAATCATGTGATATATATTTAAAGAAGGGGGCTCAACCATTAAGAATTGAAGGTTTGACTCAGCAATGAGTTAAAGTCTCTGGGATAAGATAGATCATTCAGAAGGTGAAAGATCAACTTTTAGGGGACCCATTCAAAATTTCTACCAAGGCAGGTTTTGATAGGGTGGTGGTTGTGGCCACAACAAATGGCGAACTGCTGGGTGAACCAGTTATCTCTGTTTCCAAATAAACCTTGGATCACTAGAACATCAGGGTGTTAAGATAAACTCGAAATGAAAAATGTATATATGGATAGGCATGGGTTCCACTTCAACATTAATTGCTTCAAGTGGGATAAAGACAAATAACTTCTACTTACTGATAGGGTTTTCACACGCATTCTCCAATGGTAGTGTTATGGGATTTACTGACCTTCCTTTACCTGTTTCCCACTTTCAAAAATCCTTTTGGGGAATTCACTGGTTTATCAATACCTGTTTAGGTGTGTACCTCAACTTTTTATTTCTCATTAGACTTGATGTAGATATGTTTATCTGCACTTTATATAAGAATTTCAGTTCTATATTTTCATATGATTGAATGGGGCGTAGTCATGGATCTTGCCATATTTTTAAACTGCTTAAGCAAGGTTGGGCTTTCTGTGTCAGCCAGTACTCTGAGCCCAGCAAAAGTTCCTACTCTAACCAGCTTCCCAAGCAACTTATCCTTCCAGTTTGGCGCAAGGACTTGAAATTTCATTTTCTTTTAAATGAGTCCTTCCAGTTTCAGGCACAAGGACTAGAGCACAATTGGATGTGCCATAGGGTATATGACAGTGAGTTTATCCCATGAAAGGAGGTTTACTTGTAGATGACAGGTATTGAAAATTTAGTGTGCTGGATGGGACCAATGGAGAATGATTGCGAACCCTACAAGCAAGTATAGGCTAGGTCTAAGTGGGATTTTAAAATGTAGCATTCCTCCATGCTAGTCCAACTATAGTTACACATTTTAGTTTTATAAAGATGCCCCCACATGCTCCAGGTATTCAAGTTATCAATAGATCTTACCTAGTTCCCAATAGATGCTAATGAATGGCTTCGATTTGAATCCCACGGTTGACTTTCAAGTTCTCATGGGCTCATTGGAAATTTTTTTGATTTGCAAGGTAATGATGGATTTAGGATTAGCAGACTCATCAGAAGGTTAATGAAGGAGGAAAAAGCTGAAGGTGGCGAATGGGGGCAATCTGAAAAAGGAAAAATGAGACTGGAGGACCAAAATCAGTTGGCTGAAAAGGACTGCAATTCAAAACAAAAGGGAAAATAAACTTTGTAGAAAAACTAGAAAGGAAAAGACAGAAATGTAACTAAACTAACAACAAAAGTAAAATGATTTCTAACCTACTTCGGAGGTAACCACCATGTGGTGGCTACTGGAAGTATCTATTAAGAGGTTGGTCATTAATAGGGAATTTTTCAGTGTCTCCCTGTAAAGTTTTCGATCCGTAAGTTCCCTGACCAATTTTTTCCTCAACTTGGAATGGGCTGAGCCATAAGTGTTGAAGTTTCATGTGCTTACCCTTTAGGGTGACCCTATCAGCCCAGAGTGCATTTGTTAGAGCGTTGTGCCACTTCCTTTGGTTGTCGGCGAGAGATGCATGTATTACGTTGATAAGGTTTATTTGAGGACTTTGCAACTTCATTTTCATTGGGGTAATAACTTGATGCATGCCTTATGCGAATTGATTTATCAATAGAAATTTGGTCAACTTTAGTGGTGAGAATTAAGAAGTGTTATCAAACATGAGAACGTCAGGGATGCCAAACCTACTGACAATAACTTTCTCCATGAAAGATATTACCTCGTCTTCACTCTCATTCACAGGCCTGTCATGCTCTTTTTCATTAATGAGTGCATTTTTGAATGTCCTCTCGCAATGCAGGAGCTCAAGGATCCGCTCGTCACCTTCGAATGCCTGCCAATTTGAGATGTTATCAGGTACGGAAGGTCTGAAAATCAATTCAACATAACATTTATTCTTCTTTAATCTAAAATCAGGCAAAAGTTTTGCAGCCATACCAGCCATCAGGTCGGCATCTTGGTTTTGCTCTCGAGGTATGTATGTGATATTAAAAGAATCAAGACTGTCAATTAAGCTCCATACCTCATGCTGGTACCTTACCAGGTGTGGCGCATTGCAGTGTATCCTTTTCCTTACCTGGTCCACAATTATCTGTGAATCACCAAAAACTTTAAATTTTTTTACCTTCAGATCAATGGCATTTTTCAGGCCCTACATCAAGCCTTCGTATTCTTCCATGTTGTTGGTGCATGCGAGCTCCAACCGGCTGGCCATCAGATGTTGGTCCCCTTGTGGGTCAATAAGAATGCTCCCAGCACCTGCACCTTCAAGGCAGTTAGATCCATTAAAATAGAGCATCCAAAATATAGAGTCTAATGTTACATCAACTGAATTTCTTCCTACGAGACTAGTTCTATCATCTACTATATTACAGGGTGGTTCGTCAGTTGGACTACGGGGGAGAGCTTCCAACCATGTGTTTATTGCAGTTTCTTTAATTTTTTTGCATGGAATTCTCCAAAATAGGTTTTCGTGGCACAAACATTGAAACTATAAGTCCCAAGGATAGAGTTGGTAAACATTATAGGTTCATTGGGCTCATTTAATTCCATCACCACATACTTCATGTATCTTTCACTATCAACTCTCAGCATATCACCCTTTCCCTTCTAAGGCAGCAAGAGATGGGACCAATCAGTTGAGAAACATCCATTGAGTTTTGCTGACCAGTCCCTACTAAGCAGCGTTCCATAAGCCTCGGGTATATCGACTGCCACTATATCAATGACTTGTGCGTATTGTGGTTTAGTAGCCATCCAAATCAACACATCTTTCAGCTCCCCAATTACTTTCACATTTGTCCTGTCTAACTGCATAATTCGAGTCCCAGTGTTCTTGGGTATTGCATGCAGTCTTTTAGCAACAACATAAGGCATCACAGTGGACAAGGCATTGGAATCTACTAAGCAATTGTGTACGTTCATGTTGAGGATTCCAAATGTGATAAGAAAAGGTGGAGACATGGATTTTGATTTTTTCCCTATCATCGCTGCACTGACATCTTAGGGGTTTCGATTCATTTTGGATAGAGTGGCTTCCATAGCGGATGGCATTTGGGCTGCAATGGAGGTGTTGACAGGTCTGGACACCGACTTCTTGGTTTGGCTACTTGGGATGGTGGGAATTTTGCAGTTCTGCTCATTCATAGCTTTCAAGAGCAAATCTCTTTGTTGCATCAATTTTAGCAAATCAAAGTATGTGATATTAGCGCTATATTTCTTAAGATCATCCAAAATGTTGTAATCAATGTTATAAACAGGGTAGGGCAGAGTAAACATACCGATTTTTCCATTCTTAGGTGGGATTTTACCATTTTGAGTTGCTTTCGTTATAGTCGGAGATGTGTTCCTTTTCTCTGGATAGTTTGCAACTGGAGTATTCTTGGACTCACCACTAGGTCTGCCCTTCTCAACAGAAACTTTGGGAGTGGATGCTTTCACAGGGTGAACATCTTTCTTTGTCTGGTCTACAGGCTTCATCACACCTGGAAGTGGCCCTTTACTTCGTGTGTGGATTTCATTAGTGTGGATTTCTGCCATGCTACCTTCTTCGTCATCATCATTTTCATTTGTATAGAAATCCCACAATACATTGATCTGAGATTCTTCGTCCATGGGCTCTTCTACTTGGTATTCTTCCTCATTTTCTTGTTCTAGCTCCAGCTCCACTATAGGTTCTTCTTTGTTAAGGAGCGATCCAATAAGAGTAAACTATTCCATATTTAGATTCCCTTCATTGGGTGGAGTAGGCAACGCAAGTTGAACATGAACACCTTCTGTCTTCTTGCGAAAGAAAGGTTTGAAGGGCTTTGTGTTGTTATACTCTCCTCCTTTCTATCCAGAATTCCTTTTCATATCTATGACTGCGTTTGTTAATTTCTTAATGATCCAGTGCAAACATTCCACATCCGTGGTGTCCCTTTCTTTGCCCTCATCCACTTTGTTATCATTCCCACTACTCTTCTTGGATGACTGAGAGGCTTTCTTTCCTTCAGTCGTATGATGACATGTTGTGAGACTCATCATTTCATTCTCGAATTTTATTGCTTCATCGATAGCACCTTGTAAGGTTCGTGCGCTACTTCTCTTGACCCACATCGCAGTAGGGATAGGGAGAGTAGAGATGTAGAATTCCATGAGCACCTCATCAATAGGTATGGTGTTAGTCGTGATTCTATTGAACAAAGTGTTAAACTGGATGTTGAAATCCTTGACCTTTTATTTGTTTTCCATTTTCAAACGGGATAGTTCTAAAACTATGGCTGCAGGTGTTTTGTCATCGCCATACTTGTCTAAGAAGGCTTGTTGAAAGGAAACCCACAAGGTGATTGATCCTATTCTCAAGCTAAAGTACCATGTGGAGGCTGCACCAATCAGAGTAAAAGGGAATATGCAACACACTATATCTTCATCGGCTACCCCCAACATGCGCACGACCAAGAAGTAATAGTGAATATGGTTATCAATGGTGTCTCCCTTCTCAGGGTCGAATTTAGGAAGTACTCTTTCTGCATTCTTGGGTAAGGGATGCTGCTGCCCAGGTACTGCTACGGCGTCTTGAGCGAGCTAGGGAGGAAGTGCTCTTGGAGGAGGTGGGAGTTGGTTCCCACCCGGTTGAAGCTGGTTCCCACCTGGGAGAGGAATGTTAGCCATATCGTGGATAGGGATGTTCTTGTTGAAGGTTTCTTCAAGGCTTTCTTTATTAAGACTTCCCAAATCGGGCCAGGGATTACCTTCAGAGAGTGGACCTTCAGGAATTTCTTCCTAGGGGGTGTTGATACTTTGCAAGGATTCAAGCACAATATCTTCAAGAGACGAAGCTGCAGATGTCTCTTCGTTTATGGAATAGATCCTTGGCTTTCTTTTAGTTGTTGGAGGTAAAGAGTGAAAGATGGGGAGTTGAGAGAGGGAATGAGCATAAGCCTGAGTAAGTATTATGACTAGTTGTTCTTGAGTGACAGGATACTCCCACAATGTCTCTGTTTCAAAATGGGGCTTTTTCGAATGGGAGGAAGGGTCTTTTCGACCTTCAATATCCATGCATTAACCTTTTCGAGTCCATGCGTGACATTTATGGATGAAATCATAAAAATATGTGGACAGTGGTTCAGGCCCTCCTTCTAGCACCAATTTGTTGACATGGTGAGTTTTCGCTATACGAACAAGGGTAACTAACCCGATCACAGACCCCAATTAGACCTGCTTTTGTTTTGAATGGCTAGTTCCAACCAGTTTTAAGGGACCCCGTAAATTGTTAAATGCATTGAAAGATTGCTTATGGGAAGAATACTTCAATTAAATCAACAAAATAAAATAGTTAACCTCTATGTATTGAATCCTATCTACACTTCTTCTAACTACTCTAGTCTACGTCCTAACTATCCTAATCTATCATGCAGGAGCAAAACAAAAGGAGGTTAAACATCATATATAAATCCCAAGTCCAAATGAATCAACTACTGGTCCACATAAGAACAAGGCTGTATTAAATCCTAATCGCAATCAAATTACTTATACAAGAATATACATTCCTTTCCATACAAATAACACTTGCAACTGATGTTTAACAAAGTCTGGAATCAACAACCTTTCATGAATTATCAATGTTATTGAACTACATTCAAATAACCAGGAATAACCATGAACTACTAGTTATCAATATGCGTAAAGCCATTCACATTTGCTTCATACCAGCAACTACACACTAATTCTAAACATATCAGAGAAAAGGGAACTAAATCTGAAACAACAGGCTCCTTCTTGAACCAAACAGTCTTCTTTATTCACAATAAATCAAAGCTGTTTTCTCCAAACAAAAAGCCCCCATCTCCTATCCAGAGGTAATACTTATGCACATGGAAATGACTCTTGGCCTTCCCTTCCTCCTTTCGCCTTCCCCTTGTTCTCTTGAATATACAGATCAGAACACACATATGTAGAACAATCGGTGTCATTGTTGACACGTAGAGGGCATTTCCTATCACTCTGGCACTTCATTTCCTGGGGAATGAATAGATGTTGATTGAAAGAGAATGACTGCGTGTCGTCTCTTCACACATATATAAAGCGGACATTATCCCTTAACAATGTAAACTTTGAAACGGGAACTATAAACTCAAAACGGGAACTTTGGCCAAAAAACCTCGAAAAAACATCAAAAACAGTGCTAAAAACGAAAAGTGTTGATGCTGGAATAACACCTTTCTTTTTCCAAGCTAAATTTTCAACATGTTTTAAAAATGACGGTGAAAACCAATTTTTGGTGCAAAAATTGTCCAAAAAACGCCCTCAAAACGAAGTGTTGATGATCGAATAACATTTTTTTTTTCTCAATGGTAAATTTTGTGCAAAAAACACCCTCAAAACGAAAAGTGTTGATGCTGGGATAACAATTTTTTTTTCAAGGGTGAAATTTCAACATTTCAAAATAATAGCATAAAATATTTTATCATGACCCTGAAAAACATTAAAATTTCAAAAAATAAAAATAAAAATAAAAATAAAAATTAAAACAATGAAAAAACACAAAACAAAAAAATAAAAAATAAAAATAACAAAACATAAATAAAAATATATACTAAAAATAAAATCAATCATAAAAATGTAAAATGTAAAAAAAAACAACAAAACAAAATTAACCTATAAAAAATAAGAATTAAAAAACTAAAAAAAAATTACAAATTATAAACAAATAAATAGTAAAAAAAACATATCTAAAAAAAATTGGGGAAAAAACAAATATGTAAACCATAAAAAAAATTGGGAAAAAAAGAAAAAACACATTTAAAAAAACTATAAAATTAAATAGGTAACAACGGAAAAATTAAAAAAAACATTAACAAAAAACTAAAAAAAATTCAAATTAAAAACAAACTAGATTTAAAAAAAAAATGAAAATTAACCAAAAATAAAAAATAAAAATTAGTGAAATTAAGATTAAAATGATGATTACTTAAAAAATAAATGTAAAAATACATATATATGAGACAAAATATAAAAAATAAAAAAATAAAAATTGTTTAATCATAAAAGAATTTGGAAAAAGAAAATAAAAAAATAAAAAATTTATATATATAAATTTAAGTAAGTAAAAATATAAAGATTAAAAAATCATTAACAAAAACTAGCCCCAACAAAAAAAAAAACAAACTAGATTAAACAAAAATAGAAAATTAACAAAAAAATAAAATTAAAAACTAGTAAAATTAATATTAAAAACATGTAGAAAAAAATAAAAAGACAAAAATAAGCTCAAATTATTAAAAAAAAAACTAAAAAAATATCGAAATTTTAAAAATATAGGTATTTTTTAATAAAAAAATTTAAAGAACATTTTCAACTTACAAAAAAAGTCTTTTCGATTTAAGAATAAATAAATAAATAATTTTTTTTATTAAATTTTCATTATTTATTTAAAAACAAACAAAAAAAATTAAAGATAATTTTTTTTTTTGAAAGAAAAAATTCATTAAACCGTAGCAGTAAAAATTATTAAATTTTAATTGATTAAAAAAAATTAATAAAAAAAATTTATTAAAATATTTTAATCAAAATTAAATTTTAGTTTTTTTTATAACTTTTGTTTCAAAACAATATTTTATTTATTTCAAAATATAAATCATAAAAAGAAAATTAATTTTTTTAAAACAAATTTTAATTTTTTAATTTAAAATTTAAAAAATTAATAATTTTTTTTTTAAATTAATATATTAAAAACATATTAAAATTTTTAAAACAAAAACGACCGCCCCCCGGCCCACCCCCGCCCCCTCTGCCCCGCCGCACCCCCCCCGCCCTCCCCTCCCTCCCCCCGCCTCCTCCTCCAAACACACATTCAATCATGCCAGCTGTGGGATGATGAGCACAGTGTTTTCAGTTTCCTTCACCCGCACAGTGTTTTTGGTTGATCGGCAGGTAGAATATTGATTTGATTGTAATCGGAAAAACCGTCCATAAAGGAAAATATTTCGCTGCCGGCACAATCATCAATGATTTATCGATATAGGGTGTTGGGTAGTTGTCTTTTGGACAAGCTCGATTAATGTCCCTATAATCGATGCATATTCTTATTGTTCCCTGTTTTTTGTTAACCGGAACAATATTCGATACCCAATCCGTTAACGGGATCGGATAAATGAAACCTGCTTTCAACAGTTTTTCAACTTCTGCTTTAATTGCAACAGCTTTTCGTGGGTGAATCTGACGCAAACGTTGCCGGACGGGTTTAGCATCCGGGTAAGTCTTGATCTCATGAACAACAATCGCGGGATCAATTCTTGGCATTTCCTCATAGGACCAGGCAAACACGTCGCGAAATTCTTGAAATAGGGCCTTGTATGTCTGAATTTCGTCATCTGTACACGAGGCACCTATATGAATGTTTTCAACAATTCCGAGCTTAACTGAAATGTCAATGGGAATAGTTCGAGAGATGTTTCCCAAATTCAGCTCTGAATCAGGATGTTTCATGGGATTCTGAGCTTCCTTGACATATTCAGCTGTAAAAATTGATGAGAAATCATTTTCAAAACGATCATCCTCGGGTAAAAACGAAGATCTATGATGGAGATCCTCCCATGGTAAATCATCTATACACAGGACTTCACGAAGTTGCTCGTCAGATGAAACAACTTTGGGAAACGCTATTAACTCCGAGGTTGATGTGAAAAGTGATTCCTCACGGACCACATTCATTAGGTCGATTTTGGTTGAACACGGGTCGGTAAAAGACTGCACGGCTTCATAGGCAATTTCATATGGACTCAAAGGCATAGAATTACCAAATGAGTCTATTTCAGATTCAGAAGGAACGATCCAAGGATCGTTATAATAAATAGTGTCTGATGTAATCATATGAATGGTTGCAAATGAAGATGATGCGTTGAGTGGAGGAAAAGGAAAAGTTCCCAGTAAACCGGCATCTTTAACTAATCCTACTCCAACATCCTTATATGGGATAGTCGTTTTACCGACATGTTGAATACTCTCTGAAGAGGATGGGTCGGATGAAAAGTAAGTCTAGACACATGCATCTCACCTTCCTAGAAGTAATGGCACCTCTTTCAGTAGTTTTCATTCCCACCTTTGCATCAGTAGGACTAGCTGGTAGAATTAGGGTTTGCTAGGGTTTCCATTTCTTGTTGGTTTTCAGTTCCTTCCTACAGTAGGTTAAATTCCTTTGAGATTGCTTTCGTTCATCGGTTAAAAAGCTTCTTCTAAGAACTCATAGAAGTTGGCTTGAGCCCTAGCGGACTTGTGCCAGCTGACCAAGTGACAGCTGTGACAAGAGCTAGTACTTGTGCATACAGCACCTTCGCTTCCAAGTTTGTTACGAACTACCGGGTTGATAAAATTAGAGAAGGAAGCTCCAGGAGTTGTAGCATTATTGCTACAATACTGGAGCCCACCATCTTTTTGGCGACATTGCCGGGGAAGCGTCAGAGTATTAGTAATTGTTGCTTTTCTTCTATTTTTCTACTCTCGCCTTCTACCAAGTAGTTTACTTCATTTCCATTCTGCAAAAGTAGCATAGACATTTCCTGCTTTCATAGATTAACATTTCAATTCCGCAATTTCATTTTTGCAAGCGTAGATTAGCATTTCAATTCTGCAAGTGTAGACTAGCATTTCCATTCCTGCAATTTCATTTGAGCCAAGTAGATTAGTTCTTTCCTGCTTTCATTTCAATTCTGCATTTCCATTTCAGCAAGATAGTTAGTTGTAGATCAATCTGTTTCAGTTTTTGCAGTTACTAGAAAAAAAAAAAACAAAAGCAATCAAAAGTCCTTCCATTTCATGCCTCGTAGGAATCGAGATAAAACAAGCAAATTCTTACCCAACACCCCCACTACATCACTGAGTCACCCTTCTCTCTTTTTCGGTGACAGTGATCCAGAAGAACCTATAGGTGAACCTCCTGAGATATACGAAGATCCTATAGCAGAAGAAGAGTTAGAGACCATTCCATCTGAAGCTATGGCTGACAATAGGGGAGAAGATGAGAGAATAGAAGGTGCCTTCCCCATCCAAGAGACCAATGGAGACATGAAAATGAAGAGCATTAGCCCCTCCGCCTTACCTCACTTCCATGGAATGACTACTGAAGATCCTGATACCTTCCTGTTTGAGTTTGCTGTCCTTTGTCGAACCTATGACTATACTGAAGATGAACAGAAGCTGAAACTCTTCCCCTCAACCCTTAAGGATGCAGCATTACGCTGGTTCATGGGCTTACCTGGGAACAATATCACCACTTGGGCTCAGATGCAGCAAGCTTTCAATACCAAGTACCGGGACTATTGTAGGTCCAAGGAAACCAAGGGAGAAATCTTTCGGATGACCATGGGAAATGATGAGTCCTTAGAGGATTACGAGGAAAGGTTCCAACTTAGCTATAAACGGGCCAGGTGCACACTTGACCCTGAATCCCTCAAGTTGGTCCTGCTCCGAGGAGTCCCTAAAGACCTCTTAGATACCCTTCACATGTTAGCTGGAGGAGATATTTACCAACTGCCTTATGAGGACATAAAGACTGTGTTTAGAAACCACTCTAGGGCAGCCCGGAAATGAGGTAGAGGAAACCTCCTCTCAGCTGGTATTCCATTCTCCAAACATGAGTTTGCAAATCAATTAGAGGATCTCAAGAGTGAGGTGAGACAGACCATTGCCATGCAACTTGATACATTCAGGATCCAGCAGAAGAAGGAAGAAGCTGAGAGGGCCTTGGCTATCTTCTGCCCTAGGTGTACAAGGAAACACCCTAAGAACGAATGCCCATTACATTCGGTTGAAGTATGTTTTGTTTGTGAGGAGGACCATCCCAAAAACCAATGTCCAACCTTACCTGGGCTTAAAGCCATGTATCAAGGGACAGAATCCCCCACCAAATCTCTCTATTTCCTCAACCAAAGGAGGCCACAAGGGCCTAGACCTTACCAGCAGGGGATGCAAGGGGCACCCCAAGCTTATTACAGCCCCAACCAAGCTACTCCTATACCTTCCTGGGTCCCCCTGCTCATCCTTCCTGGTCTATGCCTCCTCCATGGTCTTACCCACCTCAGTACCATACTCAACCCACTACTCAGTCGTATCACTCACATGCCTAGCCACAGCCTCAGTGGAATGCACCTAAATCGGGGTGGAGGCCCCAGTACAACACTCCTCCCGCCATTTTGCCTCCACCACCAGTTCAACCTCAACCATTACCTCCTGCTCCTCCAAGGCAACCTCAAATTCCTGCTCAACCAAACCCGAACCCCAACAACAGACAGGCCCAGCAGGTATATACTGGGGAAACATCATGCCCTACCTATGCTGTGGAGATCCAGGAGATCAATCTACGATCTGGAAAGACTCTTCTGGATCGCCAACCTCCTCCCCCAGAGGACGAGGAAGACAAACAAGAAAGTGAACCAAAGGCTATTCCACCCTTTCCTGAGAGACTAACAGCCACCACACAACCCAACCCAGAGGAGGATGAGCTTCTGGGAGAGCTCAAGCAGTTGTGTGTGAAAATACCACTTCTCCAAGCCATCAAGGATGTACCAATATACAACAAACTGGTTAAGGAAAAGTGTTTCAGACACCCAGGCAGGCGAAAGAGGGATGCTTCAACCATTAATGTCACAGGTCAACTGTCTAACCTTATGTTAGGACAAGTCATCTGCCCAAAGTATCTAGATCCTGGGAGTCCTGTAGTAGATGTCCACATCAATGGCACCATCATACCTCACACCTTGATTGATCTGGGGGCTGCCATTAATGTGATGACCAGGGATACTGTTATCTCCCAGGTTGTTCCCTATGACTCCCAAGGGAATACGGCCGGGGTAACCACTAACCAAGCTTTGGATTACAGTCTCTAGCCAAACTGTAGTCAGAGAGGGCTCTCGCTTTAAGATTTATCTCTGTTTTGTGAGTATTTTAGGCTAGTTATGAAGTGAGGGTTTGGTTTGAATTTTGGTTGAATGATATCTTTCAATACCTAAGATGTAGTGTTCAGACAGTTATAATTCATTGGGCGATGGAGTCTAGAGCTGTGAACTGTTTGAAATGCTTAAGTGGGAGTGTTCAGGCTGCAGGGCCTATTGGGTATTCCAACAAACAAACTTAAAACTGTGGTGATGATGTATGATTAGCCAATGGAAAGCAATTAAGAATTTTCCACTAAAGCTAGTGGTGAGAAAGTGAAGTATATTGCACAGGAGCAAACTTGAATTCCTGAAAAAAGGGTCACTGTGAAAGATATATTCTGAAAGTGCAGCAATTAAGAATCACACTTATCAAGATTATAACTGAAGAAAACATTTATTAACAACATAGATTGAACTCAGGGTATTTCATGAATAAATCCTGAAGCTATTCTTTTTCTTTGCTGCTAAATACTAGAACTTAGAAATATGTATGGATTGTAAAAGACTGAAACACATAACGAAGAGAGTTACAGAAGACTTATTGTATTGTGAGATGCACAGGGATCCTGCAACTTTTGACAAACACCATGAACGCATTCAAACAGCTCAGAACTTGAGAAATTCCATCACTTTTTCATTAAACTCTGAATAAATTACAGCATAGGATCTCTTCAAGAGGAAATCAACAACCCCTGCAAGCTTATGCGAGGGGGAATTTATACAATCGGTTCCAAAATATCTGAACCGCTGAGTTATCTGATAATTAAATACGCTACCAACTTTTACAAAATATCAGAAAAGCAATTACTGCTGCTATTAATACAAAATGAATGCCCTTTATATCTGTCAGGAGCTACTTTGACCCTTGGAGGCCACTTAGTCGGTCTGAAGGTTCTGCTTTAATGCTGGAAAATGCGCCTTTGTGGCTGCTCTGCTGTAACTTCTCGGCTTTGTCACCTGTAGCTGTCCATCTTGACTTGTTGGCCGAATATGATCTGCTGAGTTGGCTCAGCCCATTCCTCTCTCATCCACTGTGTATGCATCACTTTTTCTGAAGGTGATGACTTATGTTTTTTGCTGAAAACTGTGCTGGAAGCCTTTAGATTTACAGTATCTTCTGTATCATGCTAGTCCACCATTCCTGTGTGGGCAGTTGATGTCTAAGAATTGCATCCAAAGTCTCATTTGCCTCTGTGTATTTATAGAAATTGGGAGGCACTTCAAACAGGTGTTTAATTTCATTCATTATAAAGAATAAATTCTCTACCCTGTTGTAGAGACTTTGTCCTGTAGCTGGCCCTGTTTCTTCTGAGGTGCTGGGCCTCTCAGTGATCTGATTTGTGGCGAATGTGTTGACCCTTTTGGCATACTGCTCATGTGTAAGTAGTCTTCTTGCGCTGTTCAGTAAGCCAGGGAGACCCCTGTTTTGCAATGCCACAAATTTGTCCATAAATCTGTTGACCTCTGTCTGCATGTCCTGGGTCCTTCTCTCTAATGTCTGCACCAGGTTTCTTAGTGTCAGGACCCTCTTTACTAACAAAATAGTCTCAGTCCTGTTGGGAATTCCCATAGTTGCTAACTGAGCACTTGTTCTATTATTGAGCACATTGATCATCCTGTTGGCAACTTCAGGCATATTGCCTAGAGAGGCCCTTGATCTCTGAATTTCCTTCTGTGCTTTTGCAATGAGCTCCAACTGCTCATGAATTGTCTCAATATACTGCCATTGGTCAGTGATGGATTGGCCAATATTGGCCCATAGCACTGTCTTGAGCTCAGCCACTACTTTATCCAGTTTGAGCTCCTTCTCCAGCTCTTTTATCTTGTCTTTGAGGGCTTTTATTTCGCTGCCCTTTTCTGCCACAGTCTGTTTTGATTTATCATATCTTTCATTGAGTTTAGCCAAATTCTCTTTGGCTTGATTCAGCTCTGTCATTTGGGCTTCCAAGGCCTGAATTTCATTCTTGAGTTTCTGCATATCAAGACTTTGAGCCTGCTCTGTTGTTGGTGCTGGTGCTGATGTAGATGGTGCCGTTTGTTCAGCAGGAGGAGCAGTAGTCTGAGGAGGCTCTTCTAGATTGATTATTTTTGGAGGAGGCTGAGAAGTTTGACCTCCTTCCTTTTGCTGCAATGATGCTTGCAATGCTGCCTGTGCAGCCTCTGATTCACCCAGCTTTTCTTGAGTCTGGATTAGCTGCTTATATAGAGACACCAACAAAGCTGTGGCATCTTGATCATGTCTTAGCTGGGCAACTTCATCTGTTTGAGGGTGAATTGTTGCTGGGATTTTGATCTTTCTCCTCAAAGCTGCCATGTCTGCATCCCTCAACTTCAATATTTCTTGTATGCCCCTGATATCCTTGGGATCATGCCCAATCTCTATGATTATATCTTCTAAGGACCTGATTCTGTTGTCCTTTGCTTGAGAGGATGCTCTCTCCAACTCAAGTTGGGCAGCTGTATTATTAAGGCTATTCTCTAGCCTATAATTATCCAATGTCTTGTCTGCCAAGGAGGCATACACCATCTCACCCGTTTGCTTATGTAATTCGATTTTGTCCATTGGGTGGATGTCCTTGGCAAGGACCTCCAGATTGGTCCTCAAGTAGTCTGAAGGCGACTGTGGTTGCAATGTAGTTGGCATGAAGTGACTCATGATCATTTTGCCTTCACTAACATCATACGCAGACATCAGTCTTTGTTGGTTAGTGGGAGCCATTTTCAACAAATGATTGTATAGTTGTATCTTTATTGGCTCATTCCTCCTCTTTATGTCAATGAACTGTTATTTGATGCTCAGTTCACCTTCTCTCTGCTAGCTTGAGGAGCTGACTTCTCCTCCCACTGTTCTGTCCTGTTCTTTGTTGAAAGGAACTTGCGGACGCTTCCCTGCTATGTGGGCCCATGCCCAAAGACTGTCCCATTGGCCTTTCCTCCTCTGAGAAAGGATTCATTCTCTGTCTTTTCTCCCCATAAGTTGTCGATGTTGTAAGGGGAGTCTCTCTATCCCTTTTCCTGCTTGTATCCTCCTTTTGTGGAGTTTGGAGGATTGATGCTTCAGCTGATGTTTCTTGCCTTGGAGGCACAGTTTGTTGTGGTTGTTGCTCAGTGGATTTTGGGGCTTCCATTGTTTGCTCTTGCTGCACAGGCTGCTCCTGCCTTTGTTCTTCTTACTGTTGGTGTTGTGGTTGTTGATGCACTTCCTGCTGCAACACTTCTTCTTGCTGTTCCACCTCTTTTTCTGTTTGCTCTTCAGTCATGGGAGGTGGCTGCTCCTGCTCCACCTGCTTTTCTTTGCCTTTGCTGGATGTCTGTTGAGTGTCCATGGCAGCTTGCTGATGTGTTGTTGAAGATGAGGCAGCTGCTCCAAGTTGCCTTTGATATGAGAAGGAAACCTGTCCACAAGTTTCCAAGTCAGCCTCTTTTTGAATATTCCTAGCCTCTCTTTCTAGCATCTGCTCTCTAGTAATTGGCTCTTCTAGAGTGCCCTCTTTCCAGCTCAAAGAATTGGCATACTGCTCTACATGAGGCAGCCTTACATGTGCATAGTTACCCAATTTGTATTTTATCCTCCTGAGGGAAATAAAATGATTAGGGTCATAAGGTGTCCATTTGAAGTTGGTTTGCAATTTGAAGCCCTCTAGGATCATATTTGCCTCCTTCCATCCCTCCTCTCTTTTGTTGTATAGAAAAGGGCCTAGCTGGTTCCTTACCTTCAGCTGCACCTTCTTATTCTTACTTTGGAAATGGAAGCAGTCGGCATTTCCAAACTGCCTGAAGTATTCTAAGGCAAAAAGTCTCATAGGGACATATCTTGGCAGCCTATAAGGGTTCAACTCACAGCCATATATTCTGATTACTGTGTGGTGTTGGTAAAAGTACCAATCACCAATGCTGTAGGCCTTGGAGAGATGAAGAACTCTTTGCATGTCATCAGTCAACCTTGGAGGAGGAACACCATACAACAATGTCATAGTTGGGTGAATGAACAGGTCTATGAATTCACAGTATGTGTATGGTGATTCAGAAGTATAATGAAAAACTGAAGTCCAAAACACAACTGACCTTGGATTTCCCCGGGCATTAAGTTTCTTGAGGGGAATGGAGAAATTGTCTGGTTGATAAAATAAGAACAGATGGTAGATGTATGAGGTGTATCTGAACACCCTTTCCCTTTGTAGATTCATTAGCTGTTCATGGATCTTTTCTGCAATATATGTGGCATAGTCATAGTGTACAGCTGGAGGCTTTCCAGGAGAAAATATGGACAGCATTGCCATTATAGTGTTATCAACATCCTCAACTCCCCTGTACCCCAGGACGTAGCTGATCAAATCCACCAGCATTTTGCCCAAGTCATTCAGGTACTGATATCCAATAGGAGGAGTTATGGTAGCTTCAGAGCTTGGCTGTATGAATAACTGATTGATTTTGATGATCTGGGCACTTGACAAATTACTCCCCTTCTTTACTAAGTCCAACATGGAGAGAGGGGTCAATGGTCTTGCTGTGTGAAAATGCAGCATCTCATTTACGGTTTCTGGGGTGATATGGAACAAGACTGAGCCTGTAGGACTAAGAATAGCTCTCTGGCATGGATCATAGCACTCCTGGCATCTATGGATCAAGTCTGGAAGGGCATTAACTTGAGGGAGGTTGTAAATGGGCAAATTTGAGTCCCAAATCCCTAAAATATCAGCTCCACTAAGGTGTTGGGCTTTCAATTCATTTAGCATATGAATATTAAACTTAGAATTCGTTGGGAACCAGTCTATCATCTGATAATCTAAATCTCCCAGGGCTTTCCATTCTAACTCCCTTTGAGGGGCATTCAGAGGCTGAATATTTAGGGCTATTGGTGTTTCCATGGCTAATAAGGCTTCTGATTTGTATGTGAACTGGTTTGAGTGAGCAGAGCAACACAGAGGGGTTTCTTTGCAATGGAGAGGTGAGTTGTAAGGAACAGAGGATAAATTGTGAAAGCAGCAATTGAAATACTGCTCAGAGGACTGATGAAGCCAGTACCAGGACTGATAAGAGTGTTTCTACGGTGAATTTATGTAGTTGAGGTTCTAGTTCACGACTGCGCGAACTACCTGTGAATTCAGGTCAATTTTGTCAAATGCAGGCTTTGCAGAAGGTTTATTGCCTCGCCAGTTGGAAATGGGTACAGGTCACTGGATGCTTGATGGTGAATTCAGTGCTTTACACTCTCTTAACCAGTTTGCTTGTAGAAATATGGATAAAACCAGGTGCTGGGAATGATTTTGAGAAATACCTCGTGAATTGCCGATAACAGTTGCCAATGTAGGTGTGACGGATGCGCCCACGGTTTTTGAGTCGAATGCTGCGGGTTGGCGCTGGTTTGGTCATAAAATGCATGCAGGAATAACAATAGTTGTTTTGGCAAAAAGTGGGAAAAACACGAATTTTTGGCTATAATATGGATTTTTGGCATATTGGCGCGTTTTTTGGATGACATCAGCATGACGTCATCAGGTGGGGTCAAGGTCGGATGACGTCAGCATGACGTCACCGGGTGATGTGGCAAGCTGTGATTGGTCCACGGGGATAATGAGGTGGCAGACATATCAGCGCAGGGGCGGACAAGGGCGTTGACGCGGCGGCGAGGCAGTACTGACGTGGGCCTGACGTGGTGATGACGTAGGCGCAATAGGACCGGCAGTAAACCAGAAGCGGTAATGGTTTTTCTCGGACCGCCTCAGATACGGTCGTGGTTTTGTCAGAGGGCGACCCGAGAAATTGTGAGGGCGACTCGTGGCAGAGGCCTAACGTCACCCTCTGACAGCTTCTCAGGTGCTAAACTTCGGACGTCGGGCCCAACCCAATATGCATATTGGCCGTCCGATCAAAGGCGCCCGATCGGATGGTTGACGGGTCGCTGAATAGTGCGGATGATACGACAGCGGGGAAGCAATAAAATATTATTTTGTTTTGAAAGGCATGCCCAGCGGGACTTTGGGTTTCGGCGGAATTATATGGTTTTCTTAGTATTTTCAAATGAAAATAATATCGCGCCCATACTTTGGATAAGTTGGAAAAAGTGGGTATTTGTGTGCTTTTTGCAAATGAAGCGGGTTATGGGTAAAAGGGTTTTTTCATAAGGTTTTCTTAGCAAATAAAAGGTTTAATGGGTCAAATGGATTCAGAAAGGGGAAGGGGGGTAAAGCTTAGGTTTCTCAAACTGACCAGATGTCAATTTGATCCCTGGCAGAGGACATATGGCTATAATGCCAAGGGGAGGGATATTTATACAATGTTTGGGGTTTATACACCATGGTGTTATAATAGTAAGGAAAGGGTAACATAGGGGAATTATATAATAGAAGTTAGGGATTAATGTGGATGAAAGGGTGGATGAGGGGTGATATCACTAAGTTTATTTGAAAATCACTTAGCTTAGGGAGTAGATCAAAATGAAAAGATTTTTAGACAAGAAATGTGGCTTTTGAAGGAATAAGAACCACCATAAAACCACAAATTCTTCCATGAATCTCAACTGATGAGGGGATGTTAGTAATGAATGGGAAAAGGGGAAAATTGGGAAGTTAGACATGCTTCTTTGCTTTGCTGCAAGCTGATGGAGAAGAAGACCTTCTCAATCCATTGACTTTCCTTTGTAAATAGCTTAGCACACATTCAATTGTAAGGAATGACATTTCTGCAACCCCTATCTGCCTACCCATCTACTTGCCTAGCATTTTTTATTTCTTCATGGAGGGTGCACTTAGACTTGCAGACCCTTATTTGCCTTTTCTTTTCTTTGGCTTTTTTCCTTTTGATTTTCTATCTAATGCTACCCTTATTGCCTCCAAGGTCCCAGATTAAGCAGTTGGGAACCTTACTTCTCTACCTAAGCTACTGGTCTGCCAAGATTAAACAGTTTGGACAGACTTCTTTCTCTATTCTACAACAGAAAATTGAAACATGGCATGATCCAGATTAGACTGTTGGACCATCCATCAAAATTGAGTCAACATAAAGCTATATACACACATTGTTTTCTCATGGAAATATGGGATCTTTGTATCACCAAAGCAGAGCATATTTGGAACTTTCTTTGCCAATCATGAAATATGAAACCTATTGATATAGGTAGCTAACAGTGGCTCCACATGGGGATGGCTTTTCCATTTGAAAGGCCAAGAACAGCAGGTCAGAATGCCTTGGGCCCTTGACTGCTTTTACCAAAGTTTGAAGTATGCTGCTTTGAAATGCCAAACTTGTGCTCTTCCCATCTTGGTGAATCTCTGAACTTATTTGCCTTATGCTGATACCTTATAAACTTGAGAAACTGCATTTTTACATCCTACAGAGAGTAATATATACACTTGAATATGTACAATGGAAACTCAGGCTGCACTTATGGGTAGTAGTCAAAATAGTGCTTCAGCATCCTGCCATTCACAGGACCTTCATTCAAATCAGTTTCATCAAGACCTTTGAGGAAGTAAGTATTGTTTCCTTGCACTTCTTGAACAACAAATGGTCCTGTCCAAAGGGAATCAAATTTTCCATGTTTTCCCTTATCCTCTCTTCTTGAGTCCCACTTGAGGACTTTGTCTCCAACATTAAAGTCTTATGCCTTAGTTCTTTTGTCAAAAGCTTTCTTTAGCTTTTCTTGTAAAACTTGAACTCTGCTGTACACTTGATCTCTAGTTTGCTGCAAACATATTATTTGATTTATTCTTCTCTGCATATCATTTGGTTCAGCTTGGCTTTCTTGAAGAAGTTTCATAACAGGAATCCCTAGTGCTGAGGGGAATTTGGCTTCTAATCCATAGACTAACTCATATGGGCTGGTCCCAATTGATCTCTTGGTTGTTAGTCTATCTGCCCATAAGGCATTCACAAGCTTCTTATGCCAATTCTTTTTGTTTTCTTCTAGCACTTTCTTTATGATGTTTACCAAGCTTTTATTTGATGACTCAGCAAGGCCATTTCCTTGGGGATAGTATGCAGTAGAATGACCCAAGGTAATGTGAAATTTGTGGCAGAAATTCACCATCTTCTTGGATCTGAAAGCAGCAGCATTGTCTGTTATTATTTTGTCAGGACAACCAAATCTAGCCAGTATGTTATTCGCCAAAAACTGAATGATTGTTGAATCATTTGCTTGTCTACATGGAACAGCTTCAATCCACTTAGTGAAGTAGTCTGTAGCTGTTAAAATCCATCTATGTTGGCCTGAGGATGAGGGATGAATTTCCCCAATAAAATCCAAGCCCCATTGTTGAAAGGGTCTCTCTGTGGCAATAGGCCTCAAGGGAAGTGGTAATAACTTTCTCTTTCCCTCAAACACTTGACATTTATGACATGATGTGGTAAACTTTTTAACATCAGAGAAAACAGTGGGCCAATAGTAACCAGCCCTTAGTATTTTGTCCACGGTGGACTTCCAGTACAAGTGTCCACCACAGTCACCTGCATGAAATTCTTTCATGATATTGTTAGTCTCATTCTCAATTAAGCAGTTTAGCAATATCCCTTCATGGTTTTTCCAAAGCAAATTTCCATCCATAACACAAAATCTTGAGGCTTTCATTTTTAAGAACCTAGATTTAGTTCTGGACAATCCTGGGGGAGCACACAGGTTTTGTAACACATAACATATATCAGAGTACCAAGGGGATTGTTCAAAGGCTACATTGATCTTTGGAGCCGCCAGCTCCAGTTCATTGTCCAGCTGGTTTATGTCTAGGGCCTGGAAGTTTGTTTCTGTCATTAGTTTGGCCAAGCCTTGCCCTTTTATTAGTTTTGTTGGTTTTATCTCAATATCAAATTCCAAGATGTTGGAAATCCATTTTCCTCTTCTACCTTCCAAGTTCTCTTGAGTGAGAATGTCTTTAACAATGGGACTTGGCACATGAGCTATAACATGGGAATAAAGGATGTAAATCCTAAAGTCTTTAATGGCCTTGACCAAAGCATAAGCTTGTTTCTCCATGATTTGATATTTCAGAGGTGCATCTCTAAGAGCTCTGCTAAAGAAAGCGATGGGTTTCTCATTTCCTTGGTCATCTTTTTGTAATAAAACAGCAGCAATAGTATGCTGGGAGGCAAAAGAGAAAATGATAAATTCCCTATCAAATTGAGGATTTGTTAAAACTGGGGCTTGGGTAAGGGCTAGTTTGATACCTTAAAAAGCTTGATTTGCTTCTACTGTCCATTTTACTTTTGAATCCTTTTTTAGCATGTTATTGAGTAATCTACTTAATTTAGCCAAATTTGGGATAAATCTCCTTAGGAAGTTGATTTTACCCAGAAATGTTTGTGATTCCTTTACATTTCTTGGATGAGGCATTTGTAAGATGGCCTGGATTCTGTCTGGGTCAATCCTAATGCCATCCTTTGAAATGATGTGACCCAACAGTTTACCTTCTTCCAATCCAAACAGGGATTTCTTGGGATTTAAGGAAATTCCATATTTCCTACAAGTTATGAATATCTGCCTTAGATGTTTCAGATGTTCAGGGTCAGATTTTGAAAATGGTGTAAGGTCATCTAAGTAGACCACAAGGAAATCATGGATCTCTTTGGCAAAAGCAATATCCATTGCTCTTTGAAAGGTAGCCCCTGCATTTTTCAATCCAAAAGGCATTTTTACATATTTGAAAGTTCCCCATGGGGTTGTGAATGCAGTTTTGTCTTGATCATCAGGGTGTACTAGGATTTGATTAAAGCCTGAGAACCCATCAAGTAGTGAGATCCTTGAGGCACCTACCACTCTTTGCAAGATGTGATCCATCTTGGGTAAGGGGTAATTATCTTTCAAGGATACTTGGTTCAAGTTCCTTAGGTCAACACATAGCCTTATTTCACCGGTTTTCTTTCTTGTACGGACTAAGTTTGAAATCCAATAAGAGAATCTGATTGGTGCTATGATGCCTGCCTTAAACATTTTCTGTACCTCTTGTTCCATTGCTGGGAGAAGCATAGGATTGATTCTCCTCAATTTTTGTTTAAAGGGTTTTTGATCTGGCTTGAGAGGGATAGTGTGTTGAATTACAAAGGTGTCATAGGATTTTAAATCCTCATAACTCCATGCAAAGACATCCTGGAACTCTTTGAAAAGGTCAATGTATTTAGGCTTTTGGTCAGGAGGTAAGGAAGCAGACAATTTTATTATTTTGGGTTGTTCAGCAGTCCCAATGTTGCATTCTTCTATGGCAGAGTTAAGGGGCTGCATTTTTGGTTTTCTAGGGACATCATTTGAATCAAAAATATCCTCTAGTGGAGTTAGGTCTGTTGGAAGAAAATTATCTTTCAATTGTATCACTTCAGCTTCATCATCAGCCACATCTTCACAACCGATTTGTTGAATTTCTAGTATGTTTTCTTTGTTGAAAATTGTTGGATGTAGGATTTGGTGAGCTGTCTTAGGTGACACTGGCTTGTTATTCTGTTTACTCTGTATTTGTGATTGACTTGCTCTTTCAAGTATTTGTGATTGACTTGCTCTTTCAGTGTCAATATTTAGTCCTGCAAATTCTTGCTCTAAAGTCAAGAAATTGTTTATTTGTGTATCATCATCAAATACTTGCCAATCCTTGACATTATTTCAGATAGATGGTCTGTGTTTTATCTCGGCTGTAAAACAGTGGTTGGGTTCAAATGGAAGTTTACAGGTGCTTGCAAATGTGGCCAAACTATGAGCATGAAGATTATGTGTTCTCGGAATTTTGGTTATTTGAAATTCAGTGAAGGAGTTTAGTAGTTCAGCAGCAACAGACCTATAAGCCCTCAGTCTTTTGTCATTGGTGACAAAATTTCCCTTTACTTGTTGGATAATTAGGTCTGAATCTCCTAGGACTGAGACTTTTATGGCTTGTAAGGATTTTACTAGCTTTAGGCCTAGTAAGAGAGCTTCATATTCAGCCATATTGTTGGTGCACCTGAAGTTTAACCTATAGGCTCGGCCCTCTGCATGACTGTTTTGTTTGTTATGTATCCAAACCCCTGCTCCTGCCCCTAACTTGTTGACTGACCCATCAAATTCAAGAAACCAGAGGACTTCCTGGTTAAGGGAAGGTTTGTCAACTGTTATGGGAGTTGGCATCAATAACTTGAGATCTTGGTTTACCCTTGATTTTTCTTTTGGAACATTTTTGTTAATTGATTTCTCAACCTTCATTTCTTGAACAGCAGTCTCTTCATTTGTCTGCTGGTCCTTTTTGAGTGTGTGGAATTCCTCATCACCTGTGAGGTTTGTTTTGTCATTGAAGAGAATGTAGGAATCAATGTCAGAATGGACAGCATATATGGGGAAGTTTTGAGGTTTTTCTTCACTGCTGACCATGTATTTCATAAGTGACTCTCTATATAGTCTCTTGGGTTGACCGAAGACTGTGATTGTGGCATATGACATGTCTAATTGTAAGGACCCTTGAAGTTTAGCCCCCCATGATCTTGATAACAACATTCCATATTTGGGTGGGATATCAGCAACTACAACATCCATTAAGATTGTTTTATTTGGATATTGGACAAGGGATACACATAAGTCTTTTATCAAGCCTAAACACTTAACTTGGCTGGAGTCAAATGAGAATAGGTCCTTATATGGTCTTGTAATATCTAAATTCAACCTTTCCATGACTGATTTCGGCATCAGGTTATGAGAGGCACCTGAGTCAAACATTGCATTGTGTAGTATCTTATCATGAACATGTAAAATGACATAAAAAGGTAAGATCCCTGTGACTGCTGTCTTTCCATCAACCTCTGGACCGAACAGCAATTCTGGGGTATTATCCAACACATTGACATTGTCTTTATTACGAGTAAGTTGGAGGGACTTCTTGATTTGTTGTTTGAAGATGTCATGCTTGGCTAGTTCTGAGAGAGGGATGGCTACCTTTAGTTTGCCAATTTTAGCTTCCAAGTTAAAGGGTCTTTCAGATTGAACCTTAGTGTTGTGGGAGACAACCTTTTCTTTGTTTAGTAAGTTTTCTTCTTGATCCTTGTCTTGATCTTGGGGCTTGTGCCTTTCACTCATCTTCTAAGGAAGGTCACTTGGATTAGGCTGCAAAGATGATGCAGCCAGTGGATATTTTGTTGAGGGAAGTTGTTCAGTAACTTCTTCAACGGTTACCTCCTTTGTAAGTGAATCAGTTGTGTTAATTGGTTCTGTGACTATGGCTCTTTTAGGCTGCAGCCTGTCCTTTGTTTTTTCAGGCTGTGTTATATTTACAGTTCTACTTCTTAGCTTATATTGTTTATGAACTTCATAAACAGCTGTGTCATAGCCTTGTTTGAAGTCAAATGACCCACCTGACTTGATTTGGAATTGTTTAATGTCATCATCTTTGTGATCTTCTTGACTCAAAAAAACTTGATGCTCATCATTGAGGCCCATTAGGTTGATGTGGGTGTCATCTACTTGCTCGTTTGAAGTGGATGTTTCAGCATAGTTTTCCTGGAACGGAGGTCTTATCTCTGGGTCAGAATTGGCCTTGCCAACGTTTGGGTTTTGATTTCTCCTAAAATTGGGATTCCTTATAGGGTTGTTTTGCGGTGCTTCCCATGATGCCTTTCTCTCAACCGATTCCACTCTATCACCCAATCTCTTCATGCCATTAAGTATTGCATCCAGTTTCTGATCAAAGGCAGAGGGTTCTTCTTTGAAGGTGGTTCTCTTTTCCAATCTTGCCCTGTTTCTTTTGGCAATCAGGTTAGCCTCTACTGTGACAGCAACCTTCTGGGCTTCTTCAAGGGTTTCAGGTGCCCTTTCTTTTAATTGATATGCCATATCAGGGTCAAAACCATCAGGAAATTTGTACAAGGCTAAATCAGGGGGAGGTCTTAAATTCTGTGGTATTGCATTATACACATTATTAAATCTTGCACAATACTCCAACACGGTCTCTTGAGGACCTCTTTTTATTGTGTCATATTCACCAAGTATGTGCAGGGGATCCTTCTTCTTCTCCCATCTATTAGTAAAGGCTTGATAAAGGTCATCAGGAGTTGTGATGGTATTTGCAGCTAGTGATCTAAACCAAGTTCTCACATCTCCCGTGAGGCTCTGAACAAAGATTCTCATTCTCACACTGTCATCATCAATTTCATAGTTCTCAAAGTGGTCTTGCATCCTTCTGGCATGCTGAATTGCTGTGAAAGGGCCAGTGGAGTCAAAATATGAGATCTTGGATTGATAGTCCTGAGGTAAAGCTGGAGCATTGGCAGGTAACTGCAGGGGTGCATACCTATTGGCCATATTTGCAGGATTTATAGGGTTAACAGGTATAACTGGGATAGCATGAATGACTGGTACAACAGGGGTTGTGGGAAAGGTGGAAACTAGAGTGTTGGTCAAGGGAATATGTGCAGTGGATGAAGGTGTGAAAGGAGGGCTTTGAGATGTGGATGGTGAACTGGGGGAATCAAGGCTAGACCGAAATAGAACCTTGATTGGAGTTGGAACAGGGTTTGGATAAGTGGTCTCAGGACTTGAATCAGCAAGAGTTTCCTATCCCTGCTGCTTCCTAATGATCTCAGGGATTGTATTAAGATTTTCAAAAACAGCTGGTGGATTAGGGTCAGGATTTGACCTTGTATGTCTAGGTTCCCTTTTAGGAGCCAACTTCTGAACTTGTTTTTTGATTTTTTAGGATATTTTTAGAACTGTTTCAAGGGACTGCTCAAATTTTTAGAACCACTGTCTATATCCAGACAACAGTTGAAAAATAAGTCCCCAGTGGAGTCGCCAATTATGTTATCTCCCAGGTTGTTCCCTATGACTCCCAAGGGAATACGGCCGGGGTAACCACTAACCAAGCTTTGGATTACAGTCTCTAGCCAAACTGTAGTCAGAGAGGGCTCTCTCTTTAAGATTTATCTCTGTTTTGTGAGGATTTTAGGCTAGTTATGAAGTGAGGGTTTGGTTTGAATTTTGGTTGAATGATATCTTTCAATACCTAAGATGTAGTGTTCAGACAGTTATAATTCATTGGGCGATGGAGTCTAGAGCTGTGAACTGTTTGAAATGCTTAAGTGGGAGTGTTCAGACTGCAGGGCCTATTGGGTATTCCAACAAACAAACTTAAAACTGTGGTGATGATGTATGATTAGCCAATGGAAAGCAATTAAGAATTTTCCACTAAAGCTAGTGGTGAGAAAGTGAAGTATATTGCACAGGAGCAAACTTGAATTCCTGAAACAAGGGTCACTGTGAAAGATATATTCCGAAAGTGCAACAATTAAGAATCACACTTATCAAGATTATAACTGAAGAAAACATTTATTAACAACATAGATTGAACTCAGGGTATTTCATGAATAAATCCTGAAGCTATTCTTTTTCTTTGCTGCTAAATACTAGAACTTAGAAATATGTATGGATTGTAAAAGACTGAAACACATAACGAAGAGAGTTACAGAAGACTTATTGTATTGTGAGATGCACAGGGATCCTGCAACTTTTGACAAACACCATGAACGCATTCAAACAGCTCAGAACTTGAGAAATTCCATCACTTTTTCATTAAACTCTGAATAAATTACAGCATAGGATCTCTTCAAGAGGAAATCAACAACCCCTGCAAGCTTATGCGAGGGGGAATTTATACAATCGGTTCCAAAATATCTGAACCGTTGAGTTATCTGATAATTAAATACGCTACCAACTTTTACAAAATATCAGAAAAGCAGTTACCGCTGCTATTAATACAAAATGAATGCCCTTTATGTATGTCAGGAGCTACTTTGACCCTTGGAGGCCACTTAGTCAGTCTGAAGATTTTGCTTTAATGCTGGAAAATGCGCCTTTGTGGCTGCTCTGCTGTAACTTCTCGGCTTTGTCACCTGTAGCTGCCCATCTTGACTTGCTGGCCGAATATGATCTGCTGAGTTGGCTCAGCCCATTCCTCTCTCATCCACTGTGTATGCATCACTTTTTCTGAAGGTGATGACTTATTTTTTTTGCTGAAAACTGTGCTGGAAGCCTTTAGATTTACAATATCTTCTGTATCATGCTAGTCCACCATTCCTGTGTGGGCAGTTGATGTCTAAGAATTGCATCCAAAGTCTCATCTGCCTCTGTGTATTTATAGAAATTGGGAGGCACTTCAAACAGGTGTTTAATTTCATTCATTATAAAGAATAAATTCTCTACCCTGTTGTAGAGACTTTGTCCTGTAGCTGGCCCTGTTTCTTCTGAGGTGCTGGGCCTCTCAGTGATCTGATTTGTGGCGAATGTGTTGACCCTTTTGGCATACTGCTTATGTGTAAGTAGTCTTCCTGCGCTGTTCAGTAAGCCAGGGAGACCCCTGTTTTGCAATGCCACAAATTTGTCCATAAATCTGTTGACCTCTGTCTGCATGTCCTAGGTCCTTCTCTCTAATGTCTGCACCAGGTTTCTTAGTGTCAGGACCCTCTTTACTAACAAAATAGTCTCAGTCCTGTTGGGAATTCCCATAGTTTCTAACTGAGCACTTGTTCTATTATTGAGCACATTGATCATCCTGTTGGCAACTTCAGGCATATTGCCTAGAGAGGCCCTTGATCTCTGAATTTCCTTCTGTGCTTTTGCAATGAGCTCCAACTGCTCATGAATTGTCTCAATATACTGCCATTGGTCAGTGATGGATTGGCCAATATTGGCCCATAGCACTGTCTTGAGCTCAGCCACTACTTTATCCAGTTTGAGCTCCTTCTCCAGCTCCTTTATCCTGTCTTTGAGGGCTTTTATTTCCCTGCCCTTTTCTGCCACAGTCTGTTTTGATTTATCATATCTTTCATTGAGTTTAGCCAAATTCTCTTTGGCGTGATTCAGCTCTGTCATTTGGGCTTCCAAGGCCTGAATTTCATTATTGAGTTTCTGCATATCAAGACTTTGAGCCTGCTCTGTTGTTGGTGCTGGTGCTGATGTAGATGGTGCCGTTTGTTCAGCAGGAGGAGCAGTAGTCTGAGGAGACTCTTCTAGATTGATTATTTCTGGAGGAGGCTGAGAAGTTTGACCTCCTTCCTTTTGCTGCAATGATGCTTGCAATGCTGCCTATGCAGCCTCTTATTCACCCAGCTTTTCTTGAGTCTGGATTAGCTGCTTATATAGAGACACCAAAAAAGCTGTGGCATCTTGATCATGTCTTAGTTGGGAAACTTCATCTGTTTGAGGGTGAATTGTTGCTGGGATTTTGATCTTTCTCCTCAAAGCTGCCATGTCTGCATCCTTCAACTTCAATATTTCTTGTATGCCCCTGATATCCTTGGGATCATGCCCAATCTCTATGATTATATCTTCTAAGGACCTGATTCTGTTGTCCTTTGCTTGAGAGGATGCTCTCTCCAACTCAAGTTGGGCAACTGTATTATTAAGGCTATTCTCTAGCCTATAATTATCCAATGTCTTGTCTGCCAAGGAGGCATACACCATCTCACCCGTTTGCTTATGTAATTCGATTTTGTCCATTGGGTGGATGTCCTTGGCAAGGACCTCCAGATTGGTCCTCAAGTAGTCTGAAGGCGACTGTGGTTGCAATGTAGTTGGCATGAAGTGACTCATGATCATTTTGCCTTCACTAACATCATACGCAGACATCAGTCTTTGTTGGTTAGTGGGAGCCATTTTCAACAAATGATTGTATAGTTGTATCTTTATTGGCTCATTCCTCCTCTTTATGTCAATGAACTGCTGTTTGATGCTCAGTTCACCTTCTCTCTACTGGCTTGAGGAGCTGAGTTCTCCTCCCACTGTTCTGTCCTGTTCCTGTTGAAAGGAACTTGTGGATGCTTCCCTGCTATGTGGGCCCATGCCCAAAGACTGTCCCATTGGCCTTTCCTCCTCTGAGAAAGGATTCATTCTCTGTCTTTTCTCCCCATAAGTTGTCGATGTTGTAAGGGGAGTCTCTCTGTCCCTTTTCCTGCTTATATCCTCCTTTTGTGGAGATTGATGCTTCAGCTGATGTTTCTTGCCTTGGAGGCACAATTTGTTGTGGATGTTTCTCAGTGGATTTTGGGGCTTCCATTGTTTTCTCTTGCTGCACAGGCTGCTCCTGTCTTTGTTCTTCTTGCTGTTGGTGTTGTGGTTGTTGATGCACTTCCTGCTGCAACACTTCTTCTTGCTGTTCCACCTCTTTTTCTGTTTGCTCTTCAGTCATGGGAGGTGGCTGCTCCTGCTCCACCTGCTTTTCTTTGCCTTTGCTGGATGTCTGTTGAGTGTCCATGGCAGCTTGCTGATGTGTTGTTGAAGATGAGGCAGCTGCTCCAAGTTGCCTTTGATATGAGAAGGAAACCTGTCCACAAGTTTCCAAGTCAGCCTCTTTTTGAATATTCCTAGCCTCTCTTTCTAGCATCTGCTCTCTAGTAATTGGCTCTGCTAGAGTGCCCTCTTTCCAGCTCAAAGAATTGGCATACTGCTCTACATGAGGCAGCCTTACATGTGCATAGTTACCCAATTTGTATTTTATCCTCCTGAGGGAAATAAAATGATTAGGGTCATAAGGTGTCCATTTGAAGCTGGTTTGCAATTTGAAGCCCTCTAGGATCATATCTGCCTCCTTCCATCGCTCCTCTCTTTTGTTGTATAGAAAAGGGCCTAGCTGGTTCCTTACCTTCAGCTGCACCTTCTTATTCTTACTTTGGAAATGGAAGCAGTCGGCATTTCCAAACTGCCTGAAGTATTCTAAGGCAAAAAGTCTCATAGGGACATATCTTGGCAGCCTATAAGGGTTCAACTCACAGCCATATATTCTGATTACTGTGTGGTGTTGGTAAAAGTACCAATCACCAATGCTGTAGGCCTTGGAGAGATGAAGAACTCTTTGCATGTCATCAGTCAACCTTGGAGGAGGAACACCATACAACAATGTCATAGCTGGGTGAATGAACAGGTCTATGAATTCACAGTATGTGTATGGTGATTCAAAAGTATAATGAAAAACTGAAGTCCAAAACACAACTGATCTTGGATTTCCCCGGGCATTAAGTTTCTTGAGGGGAATGGAGAAACTGTCTGGTTGATAAAATAAGAACAGATGGTAGATGTATGAGGTGTATCTGAACACCCTTTCCCTTTGTAGATTCATTAGCTGTTCATGGATCTTTTCTGCAATATATGTGGCATAGTCATAGTGTACAGCTGGAGGCTTTCCAGGAGAAAATATGGACAGCATTGCCATTATAGTGTTAT
This sequence comes from Pinus tabuliformis, assembly GCA_031772625.1. Taxonomy (NCBI): domain Eukaryota; kingdom Viridiplantae; phylum Streptophyta; class Pinopsida; order Pinales; family Pinaceae; genus Pinus; species Pinus tabuliformis. Next base: position 465,259,477 of record CM062814.1, read on the forward strand.
CAACATCCTCAACTCCCCTGTACCCCAGGACGTAGCTGATCAAATCCACCAGCATTTTGCCTAAGTCATTCAGGTACTGATATCCAATAGGAGGAGTTCTGGTAGCTTCAGAGCTTGGCTGTATGAATAACTGATTGATTTTGATGATCTGGGCACTTGACAAATTACTCCCCTTCTTTACTAAGTCCAACATGGAGAGAGGGGTCAATGGTCTTGCTGTGTGAAAATGCAGCATCTCATTTATGGTTTCTGGGGTGATATGGAACAAGACTGAGCCTGTAGGACTGAGAATAGCTCTCTGGCATGGATCATAGCACTCCTGGCATCTATGGATCAAGTCTGGAAGGGCATTAACTTGAGGGAGGTTGTAAATGGGCAAATTTGAGTCCCAAATCCCTAAAATATCAGCTCCACTAAGGTGTTGGGCTTTCAATTCATTTAGCATATGAATATTAAACTTAGAATTCGTTGGGAACCAGTCTATCATCTGATAATCTAAATCTCCTAGGGCTTTCCATTCTAACTCCCTTTGAGGGGCATTCAGAGGCTGAATATTCAGGGCTATTGGTGTTTCCATGGCTAATAAGGCTTCTGATTTGTATGTGAACTGGTTTGAGTGAGCAGAGCAACACAGAGGGGTTTCTTTGCAATGGAGAGGTGAATTGTAAGGAACAGAGGATAAATTGTGAAAGCAGCAACTGAAATACTGCTCAGAGGACTGATGAAGCCAGTACCAGGACTGATAAGAGTGTTTCTACGGTGAATTTATGTAGTTGAGGTTCTAGTTCACGACTGCGCAAACTACCTGTGAATTCAGGTCAATTTTGTCAAATGCAGGCTTTGCAGAAGGTTTATTGCCTCGCCATTTGGAAATGGGTACAGGTCACTGGATGCTTGATGGTAAATTCAGTGCTTTACACTCTCTTAACCAGTTTGCTTGTAGAAATATGGATAAAACCAGGTGCTGGGAATGATTTTGAGAAATACCTCGTGAATTGCCAATAACAGTTGCCAATGCAGGTGCGACGGATGCGCCCACGGTTTCTGAGTCGAATGTTGCGGGTTGGCGCTGGTTTGGTCGTAAAATGCATGCAGGAATAACAATAGTTGTTTTGGAAAAAAGTGGGAAAAACACGAATTTTTGGCTATAATATGGATTTTTGGCATATTGGTGCGTTTTTTCGATGACGTCAGCATGACGTCATCAGGTGGGGTCAAGGTCGGATGACGTCAGCATGACGTCACCGGGTGATGTGGCAAGCTGTGATTGGTCCACGGGGATAATGAGGTGGCAGACATAATAGCGCAGGGGCGGACAAGGGTGTTGACGCGGCGGCGAGGCAGTACTGACGTGGGCCTAAAGTGGTGATGACGTAGGCGCAATAGGACTGGCAGTAAACCAGAAGTGGTAATGGTTTTTCTCGGACCGCCTCAGATACGGTCGTGGTTTTGTCAGAGGGCGACCCGAGAAATTGTGAGGGTGACGCGTGGCAGAGGCCTAACGTCACCCTCTGACAGCTTCTCAGGTGCTAAACTTCGGACGTCGGGCCCAACCCGATATGCATATTGGCCGTCCGATCAAAGGCGCCCGATCGGACGGTTGATGGGTTGCTGAATAGTGCGGATGATATGGCAGCGGGGAAGCAATAAAATATTATTTTCTTTTGAAAGGCGTGCCCAGCGGGACTTTGGGTTTTGGCGGAATTATATGGTTTTCTTAGTATTTTCAAATGAAAATAGTATCGCGCCCATACTTTGGATAAGTTGGAAAAAGTGGGTATTTGTGTGCTTTTTGCAAATGAAGCGGGTTATGGGTAAAAGGGGTTTTTCATAAGGTTTTCTTAGCAAATAAAGGGTTTAATGGGTCAAATGGATTCAGAAAGGGGAAGGGGGGTAAAGCTTAGGTTTCTCAAACTGACCAGATGTCAATTTGATCCCTGGCAGAGGACATATGGCTATAATGCCAAGGGGAGGGATATTTATACAATGTTTGGGGTTTATACACCATGGTGTTATAATAGTAAGGAAAGGGTAACATAGGGGAATTATATAATAGAAGTTAGGGATTAATGTGGATGAAAGGGTGGATGAGGGGTGATATCACTAAGTTTATTTGAAAATCACTTAGCTTAGGGAGTAGATCAAAATGAAAAGATTTTTAGACAAGAAATGTGGCTTTTGAAGGAATAAGAACCACCATAAAACCACAAATTCTTCCATAAAACCACAAATTCTTCCATAAAACCCTTTCTCAACCCTTCATTTTTCATAACTTATGCATCATTTTTTAGTATATTTATGTTATTTGTACGAATGAGGGCAGTCACTATTCTTAGGTGGCTAACACATGTTTATTTCAGGTTTTTTGACATTTAATGGAGCAAAACCACGCAGATGAGGGATAGGAGACAGCGTAGATGGGATTGAAGGTTTGTAGGAAGGTTGTCCACAGCATTAAATGGCCTTCCTCGTGATCTCCACCCCAACTCCGAGCTCCAACAGTCACCACCACCGAGCTAGAAGGCAGCCAAACGGATTGTGAGGAAACAACAGATTACTCTTAGTTTGGACAGCCAAATCCCACTAATTTAGGAGGCCAGCTTGGCCCTTGTAATGTATAAATGATGAGGCTGTAGCCTTCGATGGGGACTTTTGAAACTTTGTTGCATACTCTGGATTACGAGCTGATAGCTCTGTTTTGCTCTTTGTAAGCCATTTTTGGCATGTTATTTGACTTATGACTATTACCTTTTAATGAAAAGCAGGCAGATTTGAGTTCAGTTCTGAGTTCTTAGAGGAGCCATAGCTCTCAGGGTTGGGCCCAACCTGAGAGCAATAGGCCTCCTTTCTTTGTATTGTTACTTTTCTTTCAGCATTATATTTATTTTCCTTTACTTGCACTTGGAAACACAGTTTGCTGAGTTGAACTTCTTGGTGTGATTAAGTAGGTTAGTTCTATGAACAAAGTTGCTTTCAGTAATCTAGATTAGCGTAAGGAGATTGGAGTAATCAGAGTCCAAAAAGGGTTGACTGCATGCTCACTTCCACCTCTGTTTAGAGACTGGAACTGCAGACTGTGCCACCCACCAAAAACACTGTTTTATACGTTCATGCAAGCTTTGATGCAATGTTCTCGTTCGTAGCAGCATCCATGCATTCAGATCTTGTGGAATGAATCTTTGTTTTAGTACCATGCAAGAGCTTCCTTAAAAAATCACGTTGCAGTTTTATGGTTTTATAAAAACAGTTAGAATAGGTTGATGAAATCTTAGTTTTGTGCAAGACACGGATAATTTGTTTCATTTACACTGTGCAGTACTACTCCCTCACTCCCCTATCCTTCTAAGCCGTGCCTAGGCCATCCACTCATCCCTCAGTCAGACCACTTACCTCCTAACTCTTCTATCACCACGTGACTCTACCTTTTCGGCCTTCCATTTCCTCTAACCTCCTCTAGATCAACCAGCTTTGCACACCCCCTCTTCATCTCATCTCTCTGTCCATAAGCCATCACAAGCTCCCCTCCTACCTCCTTGACCATCCATAAAGCCTCTTCCACTCATCCATCACCCAAAAATCCTATTGCAGAACATCCTGTAGGAATTAGTGAACTTCCTGTAGAAATCCTGAACATCCTATAGAACCCCTGCAGACTTCCTGTAGAAGCTTGTAAACACGGTTGCCAAGCACCTGAACTTTATGAACTTCTCTGAAAGGATGCTAGGGATCCCTTAGACCCTCTCTGAGCCTTACTGACCTTTTCCAAGCATTTCCCTCCTTGATTTATCCCTGCATAGTCAAGACCCAGTTAGAAGCACACACATAATAATTCCAACAACTTGAGCAAAAATACAAAAATATGCTTTCTTTAGATCAAGGTAGTCTAGACACATGCATCTCACCTTCCTAGAAGTAATGACACGTCTTTCAGTAGTTTGCATTCCCACCTTTGCATCAGTAGGACTAGCTGGTAGAATTAGGGTTTGCTAGGGTTTCCATTTCTTGTTGGTTTTCAGTTCCTTCCTACAATAGGTTAATTTCCTTTGAGATAGCTTTCGTTCATCGGTTAAAAAGATTCTTCTAAGAACTCATAGAAGTTGGCTTGAGCCCTAGCGGACTTGTGCCAGCTGACAAAGTGACAGCTGCGATAAGAGCTAGTACTTGTGCATACAACATCGTCGCTTCCAAGTTTGTTACGAACTACCGGGTTGATAAAATTAGATAAGGAAGCTCCAGGAGTTGTAGCATTATTGCTACAATACTGGAGCCCACCAGGGGAATCAGGCAAGGTTATGATAGGAGAAGAATTATTGGAATACTTCTTCTTACTTTTAGTGTTAACTGTACCAATCATACCATCAGCGGCATGAGATCCCGAAGGAGCTGCATCGATTTGATTTGACTTGGGAAGATCTGGGATCTTTTTGTGTAACGTACCTGACTGAGTATAAACTAAGTCAAGGTACTGTGCTTGAGCAATCACTTGCTCCTCAGTAACTACTCCAGCCTTAGCTATGTCTTCAGTAATCTTCGGTAACAATGATTTAGCAAACCATTCAGCTAAGATCTGGTTCGGGATAAAAAACTTTCACTAACCGCCTTCGACGTCTCCATTCATGAATATGATCGGAAATATAAGTGGACGTCGATTGCTTTAATGAAGTTAGTAACTCCGTGCCATTATCATATCTGACCGGCAACTGAAAATGAGTTAAAAACAAGGTAGCTAACTGGCTAAAATTATAAAAAGAGGCCCAGGGTAACTCAATATACCACTTGGCCGCAAGACCAATGAGAGTGTGCTGGAAAAGACGTAAGCGGATCGAATCATCCGAGATGGAATTAGAGGCACACCAGAGGTGGTAAGTCATCACATGATTCGACGAGTCCTCTCCAGACTTACCTTCGAACTTGGGAATGTCACTGGGCAACTTATTCGGCATTGGCGGCCAAAACGGAAGATAATTTATTGGATTGTTCGTTAGGCGCGACAAGTCTGGTAAATCCAAAGTTGCGATAAACAGTAGCTGCCGATTAGGATCCCTAAAACTCTAGGTCATGAGACCAGCCCCAGGAGGAGGATATCCAGGATAACTAGGAATAGGAATCGCGTTCGGGATATTGTATCCTCTTGGAAAACCAGGATTAACCGGACCGTACTGGGGTTGTTGATAAGTGTACCCAGGATACGGTTGATACTGGTAAACTGGCTGCTAGAAAGCAGGACCGAATTGGTACTGTCCCTGGTACGGTTGATAAGTGAATTGTGGTTGACTTGTGACAACCGTACTTAAACCAGGTTGTCCTACAGGCATATGAACCGTAGTCTGAATCGTGGATCCAAACGATGGTAAAGATGTCTGAGGAGTAGATACAGGAACAGTAGAAACCAGAGCTGTCGATACTCCAGAAGTAGGTGGGGTAGATGGAACAGATGTTGCGGCAGTTGCAACAGTCATTTGAGATGGAGTACGAGGCGAAATAGGCCCAGACTGAGAAACTACCGAAGGTACAGAAGTTTGAATATTAGACTGGACTGGTTGCTGGGGTGAACCAGAAACTAAGGGTTGTCCAGTTTGAGATGACAACTGTACATTTGGCTGCAACACCTGTTGATTTTGCGATGGATCCCACACTATGTTCATTCCGGGGTATTGACCCATAACAGGTTGAGAATATTGAGATCCAAAACCGGGTTGAGGGTAGGATTGATAATTGAAAGGCACATTTCCCGTTCCTTGAACATAAGATTGACCTTAGGGTGGTTGGAAACCTTGGTTCGAGTACTGACCTTGGGGTAGATACCCTTGAGGCATGTACTGATACTGGGGTTGACCTTGAGGTATAAATTGATACTGGGGTTGACCTTGGGGTACATATTGAGTTTGGGGTTGACCTTGAGGAAAGTAATGTACCGTAGGCACGTACTGTCCTTGAGGTTGCCCCCCAGATGCAAATTGTGTACCTTGAGGTTGCCCCCGAGGCGTTAATTGAGGCTGCCCCCTAGGCGGTAACTGGCCACCTTGAGGTTGAGAATTGGGAATAGAACCTGACATCATAAGAATGTCTTCTACGCTCAACAGCTTTGCACCATTGCTTCTAGTGAATATCCTTTGTTCAATGGGTTGAGGAGATGCTCCCGAAAAAGTACCAGAAAGTGACTGATACCCAGAGGGAACAGAAGGACCGCCGTACAAAAAAGATTCAGGCGATTGAGTAAACATGGACGACTGACCTGACATATTTACGGGAGTATAAAAACCCCTAGGTGGATAAGGAGCATGAGGTGGTGAAAAACTTAACCCTGAGTTGTCCAGATAATTAGTTAGAGAAAGATACCAAGTAGTACTTCTAGGTGGACTGTAAAAAATCGATTCACTCTCCCTTAGATCAATAGTAGGTTGATTTTCAGGGATAGGGATGCCTATTTCTTCTTCTGGAGCAAGTTCTTCAATAGTTATCAAACCAGAAGGAAGGTTTTCGGTGATTACTCTTTCTACCCTAGGTGAATTAGGAGCACTAGAAGTTGGAGAGACTAACCCCGATGTTGGAGTAACAGGTTCAGATATCTCAGGTTCTTCGCCTATATCACTAGTAGATGAAAAGCTACCAGCAAGTTCGGAAACGAAAATAGCTTCAGGATTATAACCTGTTTCTAGAGTTTGGTAATCAGGATGAACAACCAACGAAGACTCTCCTTCTTCAGGTGACCCTACTTTACTGCTACTAGGAGTTACGAGGACTTTCAAACCTTCGTAATGGCCCAGGACTTCTTCAGGAAGTTGGCCCCAAAGTCTACGGGACTTCCTCAACAAATCAACCATGGTTACAACCTCAGGAGACTCGCCCCGAAGTCTACGGGACTGTCTTGGTAATTCAGCCACAGCTAAAAACTTTTAACTACTGCACACGCAAACAAAGTAAAATCTCAAAGCAAACCGCCTAAAGTCTCTAAAGAACCAAAAAAATTCGAATCACACGCCTAAAGAATCTAGGGCGTCAAACCACACACAAACAGTAACTTTCCGGACCGAAAACACTAGTTGGTGATGAAATCCAACATCGCAGAATTCAGTACAGAAATGGCGGGTGGAACAGTTACCCCGGAAACCTGCTTAATGAATAGACTGGACCAAGTTCCTCCACTTTAACCGTCTCGAGTGAAGTGAATCCCCCAGAAAATCCAAGTGAGTCTAGCCGATGTCTGCTCCAGGTATAGTGGGATCTTCCCTCCACCGTCACCTTAGGAAGAATCCTAAAGATAATAGTCACTAAGGTCACCAACAGCAACAAATATACTTGGGGGAACAGTCTACGATCCGATACGCACGCAAGGGCAGAGTAACAAGCTCAATCCCCTTGCCGGCTCCTTGACAATAATCCAAGGTTTACCGACAAGTGACCCCAGGCTCCTCGACAATGGTTAATCTGAGGTTTACCATTTGTAGTACGTGCATATCTGGCGTCGTTCCCAATGAAGGAGGATTGATTCCCTCACTGGTTCGGACACGATCTCGTGCTTCTCCTTTAAGAGGAGCTTTCCCAGAGCATAAATGTAACAATTGGATTTATCCTACCGCAAGATAAGCTACTTGTTTGTTTTTACTGTCTTGGAGAGTTAATTACTCTCCTACTCCAAGACACTAGCCTGATCTATGTTGGTGTATCAGAGCCCTAGTAAATAAAAAGTTACTAAGTGAATTTTACTTTAAGCGTTAATTTTTATGGCTTTTCTTTAGGACAAAAGGTAGCGGAGATGAAACTTATGATGTGTAGACTCGACTCAAATCCACTAAAAAGATGCACCTAGGATGAAAAAAAACAATCTTTTCTTTTCAATGAATTCCCTAGCTAAGAGAGTTGGAGAATGAAAAATTTATAAAGACAACTTTCTTGGCAATGAAAATCAAAGAAAAAATCTCTTTATCTTTTCCAAAGCACACAACACAAGACCACTAATTATTTCACGAAAACTTCCTTTCTCTTTTCAAAGACTTCAAACGCTACTAAAACAAACTTTCTTCAAAAGAGATTTTGTATTTTTCCTATTTTAACAAAGCATGTAAAACTACTTAACAAAAATCAATTTTAAGATCTATGAAAATCTAAGAGAAATTTACCTAAAAGCAAATCTAATGAGGTAAAAGCCTACAAAATATAATTCCAGGTTGTTTTACTCAGTTACAATTCAACCAAGGACTAATTCATGCAGAATCATAAATCAGCCAAAAACAAAAATGAAAAGCTCTTGTTATTTTTCTTAAGAATGAAATTCACAGCTTAACAAACAAGCCTTCTCGAAATTCCGCAAAGAGACAACACAACGGTAGGTTTCTCAAACAAAGGTGGATTTTACGAATGGTCTGACTCCTAAGAAGGCTGAAAAGACCAGGGATATCCAAGGTTTTTACAACTTCTAAAGCCAGAGTCACTACAAGACCAATACAAAAATCAAACCTAGGGCTAGAATTTCTATGAACTTCACTAAAACCCTTGATGCTAATGAAACAAGCTTAGATGAAAACTTCTGACAGGTAACCAGTGGATCTGGGAAGCAATAAATAAACTATAAACAAAATCTAATAGGTAAAAAGGAAAAAATTAGAATTTTCTAAACTTTTGACAGGGTACACAAGCAGCCCGTTTGAACAGGTGCGGCCACGCTCTGTGCGCAAAGCAGAAGTGCGTACAGGTACACACTGCGCTTAACTCAGAGGGTGCATACTGCTCTCAAAATCAAGAAAAATAAAAACTAACTCAATCCTAAGCTACTATACCCAAATTCATAGTCAATCAGTCAAAAACTAGAAAGAAATCAACGTTTCTCAAATCAAAGTATCAACCAAAAGAGAAATCAATCAAATCCATGGAGTCCCCAGTGGAGTCGCCATTTTGTCATGCGGAAAGAGTCAATTTTGCGGAAAAAACCAACCTCCCTAGAAAACAAGGCTTTTCTAGTGACAAATAAAACAATCAAGCACTATCTTTCCCTAAATATGCATTTAAAATAAAAGCAACTAGGTGTTTAAGGCTTACCTTTAGTCCAACGCTGTTTGTAGCAGCCAAGCCTCTTCGATCCAGATGAGCTCCTTCTCCTTGAAACCTGCATACACTAACAAGCAAATGATTACATAGCACCTGAATAACTCATATAATAAAACATATTCATCATAAATACCAGGGAGTTTATGAAACAAATTATATATAACAACTTGTTGAGAAAAATGAACTTAATTGTATTAATTGGAAACCTTACAACCAGTGCCTTGGTGTTGTGCAAGTCCCTCCCAGGGTCCAGCAAGAGTTCTCCTCTACTTTGATCAGCTCACCCACTTCCAAATGAAGCTAAGAAAGGATTGGAATGTCTCCTCTCAAGCTCTATAAGGGAGTCCTAATTTCAACAGCATCTACCCTCAGGAATGTTCAGCTTTCAACCTCCCCTCCCTCTGGCCCAATGCCTGTATTTATAATGCTTTGGAGGAAGTTAAACAAGTCCACCATCAATGGGATAAGCCCCTCTTTCAAAGGGATAGCTCCCCTCTTCATGGGATAAGTTCCTGTTCCTCTTTGACTTTTACAGGGGTATGCACCCACCCCTTTACAGACAGAGCGTACAAGTACACAGGTATTATGTACTTGAGGTGCGGGCACACAGGTAAAAGTAGGAGAAAGTGCGTAACCAGAGTTATATTGATTTTTTAAAGGTTTTCTCTCTTTTTTGGAGTTTGACATGAGGAGCAGAGGTATAAGACTTGCCAAGGAGGACAGTATGGTTATTGATGGAGCCATACTGACTGCAAATAGTCATGGTGACAAATTTTAGTGTAACACTCACCTTTGTTTATTTTGGTAGACATCGCCGAAGAAGTGTTTTGTTTGCGCTGTGAATAGAACAATCTTTGGTAACCTGAAAGAGGTAGACCTTTCCTGATAAAACAAATGTTTTGTTTGAGATTTGAAAGGTGACCTTGAAACTCTGTTTTATACTTGGGGGCATGCAAACCTTTTGGCGTGCAAGCAAAGAGCGACTATTTATTTTTCAAATTTGTAGGTCCTCTAACCCTTTAAACTCGTAGGATTGGTCGCTTCCTAACTTGCATAAAGAAAGGATGTGAGGCAAAACTCTAAAAATTTCCGTTTTCATATATGAGACATTCTTATTATACGACTGGATTAACCGAGCAGTTTTAGCACATATTTCAAGATCGTTAAAAAATAAACATAAGTCATGAGCAAATGTTTCTCCCCGCATTTAAGCTCATTAAAAAATGAACTATTTCCCGGTAAATAACCATCGTGAATGTAGTGCTTCTGCCTTTAAAGCCTTGGTCGTGTTCTCATCATCACCTCCACTCTGTATTGGTCGATCATTCACCTCCATTTGATTGTTTACCCCTTTTGAGGAACAGCTGCGAAGAGTGATCCCACTAGCCATCCTTGTAACACTGCCGTGATTGGAAAATTCCAAACCTTACCTGGAATCAGCTGCTACCCAATTTTATCACTCGTTCCTCAAAGGACGAGTCCCCTTTAAGCTCTTTTCAACTGACTCGTAAAATATGAAAAGATTGCCGAGCCATTGGCATCTCCATCTCGTTAAAGGGACCGGAAGTGCTATCCCTCCTTTAGATTTTAATCTTTTTGGACCTGAGGGATTATTACACAAAAAGATCGAGCGCTTGTTTTGTTCGGCTCGTTAAAAGTATTTAAAATTCATCCCTTTTCTATTGTTTTATACTTTTTCGGACTTAAGGGATTAGATGACGAAAAAGGAATTTTGGAGTTTCCTTTATGTCCCTTTTCAGACTCTCTAAAATTGAAAAGGACCGAGTTATCTTTGTTGTTAAACTCGTTAAAACTTAATAGTGACAAGCTTGTCCATAGCAGACAAGAACGAGTTTCACTATCGCTAGGCTCGTTAAAACATAGCGATGGGTTTGCCCGAAGGGAAAATTATAGAACAAGCATACGTTATCCTCCTCAAGCTTGACAAAAATAAAGAGGTATTGGTCAACAATGACTGGGGAAAAATTAGGTAGAAAACTTGAAGAAACTTTATCGGTAACAAGTCGCTCTTGAACATGACACTTTCACTTCGCATCCAAGTCGGGTTGGGTTGTTTCATTCACCGGTCACATCACCATGGTCCCATCACACCATCCAAATTTGGGGTTAATGCTACCAATCCATCACGTCAGTGTCACCGATATGTTCAAGAGAAGTCATTCAGAGAATTCACCTGTGTCTCACCCGCTACAATACATTTACACTCCATTCTTTCATGACTGCCACCCTGAACGTTATGTCATCAGATCGTTTTCACTTCCATTAAAATCATTTGCTCCGTTCCGTGTCATTGATATGGGATTCATTAAGGCCCTCCTGTGACAGATCACTTCTTGTCGACATTAGCTCATTATCCAAGAAGTTGATCTAGGAACACATCGTTCAGTACTTTGAAGCTTGCATGCCTCAATGGAAAGTTTCTCACTTCCGGCGACAGGTTTACATCAATGGCCTTCGACCGAAAGATTTTGCGTGGTGTTCGACGGCAAGTCCTTTATTCACACCACGTGAATTGTACTACAGTACCTTGAGGGTCATTATCATTATCGGTGATTCCTATCGCGCCTGTTAACATCTTACATCATTGGCTGGTAATCAGGCGATGCCTTTCCATGTTTGACTCCAGAACATCTCTCACATGGATAGACTTGTACTTCGAGTGAAGATCGAACGAGATTGAAGATCCCGGATCTAGTTTCATCCATCTGGGCCGCGATATATATTCAGGAAAATAAAGACATCAAATGTACATCATTACTGCACAAATAATCATCCAATCAAAAGGATGATGGCTCTGCCAGAATCATCAGTCTACACTCAGACGATTGTCTATCCTATGTACATGGAAATGAATTTATAAAGCTGAGCATGGGAATGCCCGCCTTAGCTAGATCATGAAAATATTATGAAGATAATGTATTGTATTGTATCTTATTACAGGTCTCCTCCCAGCTTGAAATATCTTCGGATCCTCATAATAAAGCATTTCACCCGACATCAAAATATTAACGACCTCATGCTTTAGGGGGCAACTGTTATAGACATTTTTGGGCACTGCAACCCCAAGCATGAAATTTCCATAAACCAATGGCTCCTAAGTCCCTAAATGTGTTATTCTAACCCCTAAAGGAACAAGGTCAACTGATTACAGCTTCTCCCAGAAGTTCTCCATGAAAAACTGCTCAAAACTGGTCAAAACAGGATCATTTCAGCTGCTCCATAGGCAAAGTGCGTTGCATCTCACCTAAGTACACTCTATGGGTGCGTTGCATTTCAAAAATCCCTTCTATGGGGTGCGATGGGTGAGAAGTGACAAATGGCAGTGTCAATCCGCGAGGTGGAGAGGCATGGAATCTTCCAAAAACTTCTCCTGTGACACTTGCCTCTCTGAATTTGACCAAGGATGAGTAAGAGATCATGAATCTCCAAGTGGAAGCAAGAACTATCAGAGGGAAGACACTAATCAAATCACAAGCTGATTCATCTCCCTTACATATATCTATATATGGATCCCTCATCCCAGAGATCCAGAGGCTGGAATTTTGCATCTTGTAAGGAATTGTTGTTGGTTTCTTGAGATAACATCATAGTGTTGGGTGATCTAAGCTTTGTATGAGGTGAAGAAGGGCTTACTTGCTGAGAGGATGATGTTGGGTTAGAACAACTCGTTGTAACTCCCTTGGCTCTTTCTTGATTATCAATAAAAGCTATTCAAGTTTTCCTCCATACTCTTGTGTCATTTATGTTTTATGCATTTGTATGGTCAATTTACATCTGATACTAGATTGTTTATGATTATAGATCCATGTTCTTGTATAGTGTTATGATAATGTGATCCTACAGGTACTCTGTGAAGCTGGCGTACAAGGGAGAAAGTAGCGAAAGACTATCAAGAGAGAGAAGAATCGAACTAGGAGATAATGGCAAGACAGAGGTTGGTCTTCTTTGTTCTTCTCTCATCTATATTTCATAAAGGAAAAATGAAAGTAGCTTTACATTATTTGTTTCTAAGGTAGCTACCACACCTTAGTGGGATAAGCAGTTCTGTGTAGACACTTTTCCCCGTAACAACTTTGAAGCATGATGTTTACATTCGGGTCCTCCTCGCGCAGCTCAGACCTCATCATTTGCAAGTTTTGAGTCGAGGGAGGTTGGAGTGTTCCTTTATCACACAATCTCGATATCAGTGTGGGGTAGTCCTCTGTCTCATGATCAAACTGGGTACAATATAAACATGATGCTCTCGTTGGATTTGTACAATCGCAGGCATAATGCCCTCACCTTCCACAATTGTAAAAAAAAATATGTCTGTGACCCCTTCCTAGTCCCATTCCACCTCGACTACATCCACGCCCTTGAAAGCCAGTGCGCACCATCCTTGAATTTTCATTAAGGGCTTGCGTTTTAGTCTGAGCTCTGTAGGTAGGAGTCCAATCCATCATTAGTTCATAACTTCTACAGGTATGCTCATCGTGGCCTACTGACCTACAGAAATTACAAAACAACTTTTGGAACATCTGCATATACTTTTGTAATATATGGCAGTTATTTGTGGCATGCTTCCCTCCTATCTGACAAATCACGCACCATAATGCAGGAATTGTGCTCAGTCCTACTTGTGCCTTTTGTCTCAATGGCATTGGACCTCCTCCCGCTAGGTAGTTCATGAAGACTGGACATTGGTCCTTGTCATGTCCCTAGCCTTTGCACTTTATGCACCATACCTCCTCGAGTGCCTCTAGGCGAGCCGTCCTGTCTTGTTTTAGGCTCTACATCTCAAGACACAAGTTCTTCAACTGTATGTGGATCTGTTGGACTCCCAAATTAGGATCCTGTATTGGGGTCTCGTGAAATCTCATTGCGATCTCCAAGGCCTCAACTTGAGTTGACAGCTTCTGTTGTGACAACGCGTTCCTTAGATGCAGCGTTAGCGACGCTACAAACCATGCGTGGTATTTCCCATCCGTCAAGGTTATGTTGGCTTCATGAATCATACACTTCAGTCTCTGATCTAGCTCCTAGGGGGTCTCGCCTAGAAGCATCGCGATTTCCTTAAACCCAATAATTGACCGGGTCTCTGATTTTGGCCTGCTAAATTCCCTGTTTAGCTCAACTTGGATATTCGCAATCCCTGCGTTTTGATTGTCATTGGAATGCTTAATGTACCATGTTAGTGTGCGGTCTTGCAAGGCAATGACCAGTGTTTCCTTCTTTATATTATCATCTATTACTCCTTATGCTTCCCATACAGCCTTTACTACGAACCAAAATTGGTCTGGATCTTCATTCCCTACTCTTTTGAACACCGGAAACTTTACCACGCTTGCCATATTGAACTGTGGTGGTGGCGGAGGTGGTGTGAGCAAGGATGGGGGTGAAGATGGTGAAACTGGTGGTGGTGTAGGTGGGGTTGGTATGCGCAAAATTCACTGTCTTATCAGACTGATTGCACTTCTTGGTGAAACTTTCGTGAGCTCCTCCTCGCTCTCCTGTGGAGGTGAAATCAAGGGACTAGTCTCTAATTCTTCGCTACCTTTATTCCTATAGATCCTCCCACTTTTCCCCAAACATCAATTTATTCGCATAACTAGATTTTCACACAGTAGCATCTTAATACAAGTGTTCAAAGATTTAATGTACTTACCTCACGGTCCTTTGAGGAAGCATCATTCAGCTTCGCTGTAGCTGACTGAAGTATCTACCACGAACTCGGTGATAAACCCTCATATAATTCGATCAACCTAATGGTCCACTGTGCACGCGATCTTATCTTTTGATGTTCCCTGTCTGCAAACCAACTTTGGAGTCCACACAATAGGTCTGTTGAGCCTACACCTCCCCTGACTATCTGCTAGATTCACGATCCACTCGTACAAATCAGAGGGGAATGATGCAAATAAAATTTTGTGGATTTCCATATATAAGTAGTGCTCTAACCATTCTTCCTTTGATACTCACGGATTCCTATTTTCCAGCACTGCGAACTTGTGAATATTTTTTTCCAACCACTCTCCAATTTCTTTCTTTGTCGGATTCCAGTTACACGACATCAAACATCTCGTATGCAGATCCCGGTCCCAGCAACGGAACCATTTGTTGGCTTATTGGGGCTTGACCCAGGTTTAGAGGTGATTTAGTCAAACAAATCCCTATACTACTGGCCCTTTCGACAATAGTCCGCGGAGTGTGAATTGAGGTCTCACCCGAAGTACTATGGGAGGGTGCTAGAACCAGGCTTCCACACACTGGAGATGTTTGATGAGTTCAAGTGGTACACGATTTGACCCTACGTACATGTCGCTATGCACACTTTCCTATACCTCGCAGCCTGAGATGCTGCCTTCGTGCAGCCCTACTTAAGGGCTGAACTGTAGGTTTTAACCTCGTACAAAAATTACCTGCATATGAATTCTAAATCACAGAAAAATAAACAATGCGAGAGCATAACACATAAAACACATATACACAGAGATTTCCCCTGGATCCCAAAACCGGGACTACCAGCTTGATTTTTCATTATCTTCCTTTCAATGTTACAATACATATTTATACATGCCGAAGCATCCAATACCATGGACCGAAAACCATTGCATCCAAAACCATGGACCGAAAAAACATAGGTAGGTTCGCCCAACCTAATATAGGGTCCAATTTTTTTTTTCCTGGGGCGCTGCCTCGAACCCCGTAGAGGGGGGCTACCCGCCCCCCTCAAATCCCCCAGACAGGGGGGGCTGCCGCCCCCCCTGTGACCCCCCCGCTGTGCAATCAGCGCAACAAAGGGGGGGCTCCGGCCCCCCTCTAATCCCCCAGTTCACTACGTGGGTTAGTCGTGGAAAGAATATAACACAACCCAACAATCTCCCACTTGTTGTTTTCTTTCCACACGGGGCCACAGGAGAGCTTAGTCATTTTTCCAGCCGTGAAATGCCCATTGTTTCTCTACACCAAGAGAGCTTCTCAGAGCTCATAGATTTTGTCAATGCATCTGCAGCATTGTTCAAAGTGTCCACCTTTACCAACAACACCTTTTTGTCTTCTATCATATCCCTCACAAAGTGATACTGAACATCAATGTGCTTTGTCTTTGAATGATAAGCAGGGTTCTTTGCCAAGAAAATTGCACTTTGACTGTCACAGTCTATTCTTATAGCTCCCTGTACTAACCCCATACTTGAACACAATCTCTGCAACCAAACTGCTTCCTTGCTTGCATGAGTGGCTATCATGTATTCTGCCTCTGTAGTTGATAGTGCCACTACAGATTGTTTCTTACTCATCCAACTGACTGCACCTCCAAATAGGTTAAACACATACCCACTTGTAGATCTTCTCTGATCCAGATCTCCAGCCCAGTCTGCATCAACAAAGCCATGAATATCCAACACTCTGTCCAATCCTGGTCTTCCTTGGTAGCACAAACCATAATCACTAGTGCCACGCAAATACCTGAAAACTCACTTCACTCATGTCCAGTGCTCCTTCCCTCGTTTTGACATAAACCTGCTCAATACTCCTGTTAGCTACCTATACCAATAGGTTTCATATTTCATGATTGGCAGGGAAAGGTCCAAATATGCTCTGCTTTGATGATGCAAAGATCCCATATTTTCAAGAGAAGACAAGCTGTGCATATAGCTTGATATAGACTCAATTTTGATGGATGGTCCAACTGCCTAATCTGGATCATGCCATGTTTTAAATTTTCAGTTTTAGAATAGAGAAAGAAGTCTGTCCAAACTGTTTAATCTTGGCAGACAAGTAGCTTAGGTAGAGAAGTAAGGCTCCCAACTGCTTAATCTGGGACCTTGGAAGCAATAAGGGTAGCAGTAGATAGAAAATCAAAAGGAAAAAGCCAGAGAAAAGAAAAGGCAAATAAGGGTCTGCAAGTCTAAGTGCACCCTCCAAGAAGAAACAAAAAATGCTAGGAAAATAGATGGGTAGGCAGATGGGGTTGCAGAAGTGTCATCCCTTACAATTGAAGGTGTGCTAACCTATTTCACAAAGCAAAATCAATGGATTGAGAAGCCCTTCTTCTCTATCAGGTTGCAGCAAAGCAAAGAAGCATGTCTAACTTCCCAATTTTCCCCTTTTCCATTCATTACTAACATCCCCTCATCAGTTGAGATTCATGGAAGAATTGGTGGTTTTATGGTGGTTCTTAGTCCTATTAGAAGCCACATTTCTTGTCTAAATTCTTTTCATTTTGATCTACTTCCTAAGCTAAGTTATTTTCAAATAAACTTAGTAATATCACCCCTCATCCACTCTTCTACCCACATTAATTTCTAACTTCTATTATATAATTCCCCTATGTTACCCCTTCCCCTACTATTATAACACCATGGTGTATAAACCCCCAAGCATTGTATAAATATCCCTCCCCTTGGCATTATAGCCAATAAGTCCTCTGTCAGGGATCAAATGGACATCTGGTCAGTTTGAGTAACCTAAGCCTAACCCTTTTCCCCCTTCTGAATCCATGTTGACCCATTAAACCTTCACTTGCTAAGAAAACATATGAAAAACCCTTTTTACCCATAACCCGCTTCATTTACAAAAAAAAAAGCGCACAAAAAACCCACTTTTTCCATTTTATCCAAAGTATCGGCGCGGTGATATTAATATTTCCATTTTACATTGAAAAACCAAACAAACCCGCCGAAACCCAAAGTCCCGCAGGGCACGCTGTTCAAAAAGAAATAATATTTTATTACCTCCCCGCTGCCGTATCGTCCGCACTGTTCGGCGACCCGTCAACCGTCCGATCGGGCGCTTTTGATCGGACGGCCATTATGCATATCGGGTTGGGCCCGACGTCCGAAGAATAGCGCCCAAGAAACTGTCAGAGGGTGACGTCAGGCCTTTGCCACGCGTCGCCCTCACAATTTCTCGGGTCGCCCTCTGACAAAACCCTGACCGTATCAAAGGCGGTCCGAGAAAAACCATTACCGCTTATCATTTACCGCCGGTTCTGTTATGCCTGCGTCATCGCCACGTCAGTGCCACCCCGCCGTCGCGTCAGCAATCTTGTCCGCCCCTGCGCTGATATGTCTGCCACCTCATTATCCCGTGCGCCAATCACAGCTTGCCACCTCACCCGATGACGTCATGCTGACGTCATCCGACCTTGACCCCACTTGATGACGTCATGCTGACGTCATCTCAAAAACGCGCCAATATGCCAAAAATCCATATTTTAGCCAAAAATGCATGTTTTTTCTCACTTTTGCCAAAACTACTATTGGTTTTCCTGCATGCATTTTACGACCAATTTAGCGCCAACCTGCACAATTCGACTCTGAAACCGTGGGCGCCTCCGTCGTACCTGCATTCGCAACTGTTATCAACAATTCGCAAGGTATTTCTCCAAATTTGTTCCCTGCACCTGGTTTTATCCATGTTTCTGTAAGCAAACTGTTTAAGAGAGTATAAAACACCAAAATCACCATCAAGCATCCAGTGACTTGCACTCATTTCCGACTAGCAAGGCAACAAACCTTCTGCCAAACCTGCATTTGACCAAATTAACCTGAATTCACTGGTAGTTCGCGCAGTCGTGAACTAGAAACCTCCATTACATAAATTCACCATAGAAATACTCTAAGTCAGTCCTGCTACTATTTTTATCAGTCCTATAAACGGTATTCCAATTGCTGTTTGCTCAATTCGCCCTCTGTTCCCTACAATTCACAGTTACATCGTCTAGAAACTCCTCTGCGTTTTTCTGCTCACTCAGAGCAGTTTACATACAATTCAGAAGCTTTACTAGCCATGGAAACACCAATAGCCTTGAATATCCAGCCTCTGAATGCCCCTCAAAGGGAGTTAGACTGGAAAGCCCTGGGGGATGTAGATTATCAGATGATAGACTGGTTCCCAATGGGTTCCAAGTTCAATATTCACATGCTAAATGAATTGAAAGCCCAATACCTTGGTGGAGCTGATATTTTGGGGATTTGGGACTCAAATTTGCCCATTTACAACCTCCCTCAAGTCAATGCCCTTCCAGACTTGATCCACAAGTGCCAAGAATGCTATGATCCATGCCAAAGAGCTGTTCTCAGTCCTACAGGCTCAATCTTATTCCATATCACCCCAGAAACCATAAATGAGATGCTACATTTCCACTCTGCAAGGCCATTGACCCCTCTCTCCATGCTGGACTTAGTAAAGAAGGGGAGTAATTTGTCAAGTGCCCAGATCATTAAAATTAATCAGTTATTCATGCAGCCAAGCTCTGAAACTATGAGGACTCCTCCCATTGGATATCACTACCTGAATGACTTGGGCAGAATGCTAGTGGATTTGATCAGCTACGTTCTGGGGTACAAGGGAATTGAGGATGTTGATGACACTATAATGGCAATGCTGTCCATATTTTCTCCTGGAAAGCCTCCAGCTATACACTATGACTATGCCACCTATATTGCAGAAAAGATCCATGAACAGCTAATGAATCTGCAAAGGGAAAGGGTGTTCAGATACACCTCATACATCTACCATCTGTTCTTATTTTATTAACCAGACAGTTTCTCCATTCCCCTCAAGAAACTAAATGCCCAGGGGAATCCAAGGTCAGTTGTGTTTTGGACCTCAGTTTTCCATAATGTTTCTCAATCACCATACACATACTGTGAATTTATAGATCTGTTCATTCACCCAGCTATCACATTGCTGTATGGTGTCCCTCCTCCAAGATTGACCGATGACATGCAGAGAGTTCTCCATCTCTCCAAATCCTACAGCATTGGTGATTGGTATTTTTACCAACACCACACAGTAATCAGAATATATGGCTGTGAATTGGACCCTTACAGGCTGCCAAGGTATGTCCCTATGAGACTTTTTGCCCTAGAATACTTCAGGCAGTTTGGAAATGCAGACTGCTTCCATTTCCAAAGTAGGAATAAGAAGGTACAGCTGAAGGTGAGGAACCAGCTAGGCCCTTTTCTATACAATAAAAGAGAGGAGGGATGGAAGGAGGTAGATATGATTTTAGAGGGCTTCAAATTGCAAACCAGTTTCAAATGGATACCCTATGACCCTAATCATTTTATCTCCCTCAGAAGGATAAAATACAAATTGGGTAACTATGCACATGTTAGGCTGCCTCATGTTGAAAAGTATGCAAATGCTTTGAGCTGGAAAGATGGCACTCTAGAAGAGCCAATCTCTAGAGAGCAGATGCTAGAGAGAGAGGCTAGGAATTTGCAAAAAGAAGCTGACTTGGAAACTTGTGGACAGGTTTCCTTATCATATCAAAGGAAACTTGGAGCATCTGCCTCTTCTTCAACAACACATCAGCAAGCTGCCATGGACACTCAACAGACATCCAGCAAAGGCAAAGAAAAGCAGGTGGAACAAGAGCAACCACCTCCCATGACTGAAGAGCAAACAGAAAAAGAGGTGGAACAGCAGGAAGTACATCAACAGCAGCAACAACAAGAAGAACAAACACAGGAGCAGCCTGTACAGCAAGAGCAGACAGTGGAAACCCCAAAATCCACTGAGCAACAGCCACAGCAAACTGTGCCTCCAAGGCAAGAAACATCAGCTGAAGCATCAGTCCTCCAAACTCCACAAAAGGAGGATACTAGCAGGAAAAGGGACTGAGAGACTCCCTTGACCACATCAATAAGTCATGGTGAGAAAAGACAGAGATTGAATCCTTTCTCTGAGGAGGAAATTCCAATAGGGTAGTCTCTGGGCATGGGCCCACCTAGTAGAGAAGCATCCGCAAGTTCCTTCCAACAGGAACAGGACAGGACAGTGGGAGGAGAAGTCAGCTCCTCAAGCCACCAGAGAGAAGGTGAAGGAGGAATCAAACAGCAGTTCATAGACATAAAGAGGAGGAATGAGCCAATAAAGATACAACTATACAATCATTTGTTGAAAATGGCTCCCACTAACCAGCAAAGATTGATGTCTGCGTATGATGTTAGTGAAGGCAAAATGATCATGAGTCATTTTTTGCCAGCTGTAGCACAGCCCCAGTCTCCAACAGATTATATAAGGACCAATCTTGAGGTCCTTGCCAAGGACATCCACCCTATGGACAAAATTGAATTACACAAACAAACAGGTGAGATGGTGTATGCCTCCTTGGCAGACAAAACATTGGATAATTATAGGCTAGAGAATAGCCTTCATAATACAGCTGCCCAACTTGAGTTGGAAAGGGCATCCTCTCAAGCTAAGGACAACAGAATTAGGTCCTTAGAAGATATAATCATAGAAATTGGGCATGATCCCAAAGATATCAAGGGCATACAAGAGATATTGAAGTTGAGGGATGCAGACATGGCAGCTTTGAGGAGAAAGATCAAAATTCCAGCCACAATTCACCCTCAAACAGATGAAATTGTCCAGCAGAGGCATGATCAAGATGCCTCAGCCTTGCTGGTATCTCTATATAAGCAGCTAATCCAGACTCAAGAAAAGCTGGGAGAATCAGAGGCTGCACAGGCAGCATTACAGGCAGCTTTGAAGCAAAGAGAAGAAGGTCAGACCTCCCAGCCTCCTCCTGAAATAATAAACCTTGAGGAAACTGCTCCAACTACTGTTCCTCCTCCTCAACAAACAGGACATACAGCACCATCCACCTCAGCACCACCAGCAACAACAGAGCAGGCCCCAAGCCTGGACATGCAAAAGCTGAGGAATGAGATCCAGGCCTTGGAAGCACAAATGACAGAATTAAATGAGGCCAGGGAAAAACTAGCCAAAGTCAATGAAAGATATGACAAGTCCAAGCAGACTGTGGCAGAAAAGGGCAGGGAAATAAAAGCCCTCAAAGACAGGATAAAGGAGCTAGAAAAGGAGCTCCAACTGGATAAAGTGGTGGCCGAGATCAAGACAGTGCTATGGGCTAATATTGGCCAGTCTATTACTGACCAATGGCAGTATATTGACACAATCCATGAGCAGTTGGAGCTCATTGGAAAAGCACAGAAGGAAATTCAGAGGTCAAGGGCAGCTCTAGGCAATATGCCTGAAATTGCCACCAGGATGATCAATGTGCTCAATAACAGAACAAGTTCTCAGTTAGCAACCATGGGAATTCCTAACAGGACTGAGACTATTATGTTGGTAAAAAGGGTCCTTACACTAAGAAACTTAGTGCAGACATTGGAGAGAAGGACCCAAGACATGCAGACCGAGGTAAACAGATTTATGGACAAATTTGTGGTATTACAGAACCGAGGTCTCCCTGGCTTACTGAACAGTGCAGGGAAACTGCTTACCCATGAGCAGTATGCCAAGAGAGTCAATACATTTGCCACAAGTCAGATCACTGAAAGGCCCAGCACCTCAGAAGAAACAGGGCCAGCTACAGGGCAAAGTCTCTACAACAGAGTAGAGAATTTATTCTTTATAATGAATGAAATAAATCACCTATTTGAAGTGCCTCCTAACTTCTACAAATACACAGAGGCAGATGAGACTATGGATGCAATTCTTAGGCATCAACTACCCACACAGGAATGGTGGACAAAGGCAATACAGATGATCCTATAGACCAGGAAGCCATTCTTCAAGTTTTTCATCAAAAATTAAATTGGCATGCACAGGAAAACTTAGTAAAATCAGCATGCATGAAAAGATAAAAGCTGAGCCAACTCAGCAGAACTTTCGGCCAGCAAATCAAGATGGACAGCTACAGATGACAGGACCGAAAAGTTACAGCAGAGCAGCCACATCAGCGCATTTTCCAGCATTTAAAGCAGATCATTCCAACCGACTCAGTGGCCTCCAAAGGCCAAAATATCTTCTGACTGATTTAAATGAACATTTATGATGTATTAAAGACAGCAATAACTTTTTATCTGCTGTTATGTACAAAGTTGGTGAAATATTTATTTCTCAGATGACTCAACGCCATAGATATTTTGTATTACCATTTGTATATATTTGCCCCTCGCATAAGCTTGCGGGGGTTGTTGTTGATTTCTCTTGAAGAAGTTCCTATGCTGTAATCTTTGCAGAGTTTAATAACAGAAGTAATGGAATTTCTGAAGTTCTGAGTTGTTGAATGCGTTCATGGTGTTTTGTTGAAGTTTGCAGGATCCCTGTGCATCTCATATACAATAAGTTTTCTGTAACTCTCTGCGTTTTGTGTTTCAATCTTTTACAATCCATAAATGTTTCTAAGTTCTAAGTATTTAGCAGCAAAGAAAAATAATAGCCTTCAGGATTTATTCAAGGAATACCCTGAGCTCAATCTATGTTTTTTCCTCAGTTATAATCTTGATAAGTGTAATTCTTAATTGCTACACTTTCAGAATATATCTTTCACAGTGACCCTTGTTTCAGGAATTCAAGTTTGCTCCTGAACAATATATTTCACTTTCACAGCATTAGTTTAATGGAGAATTCTTAATTGCTTTTCATTAGCTAAACATGCATCATCATACATCATCACTTAAACTTTAAATTTTGTTTGTTGAGATACCCAATAGGCCCTGCAGTCTGAACATTCCCACTGAAGCATTTCAAACATTTCACAGTTTTAGACTCCATTGCCCAATGAAATACAACTGTCTAAACATTACATCTTAGGCATTGAAAGACATCCTTCAACCAAAACATAAACAAAAACCTGAGCATAATAGCTAGCCTAAAACACTATCATAACAGAGACAAATCATAAAGAGAGAGCCCTCTCTGATTGCAGTTTGGCTAGAAACTGTAATCCAAAGATTGGTTAGTGGTTACCCCGGCCGTATTCCCTTGGGAGTCATAGGGAACAACCTGGGTGTTAACATAAATGGCGACTCCACTGGGGAACTGAGCATATTGTTTTTCAAACTGTTGTCTGCCAAGACAGTGGTTTTAAAAAGCTTGAGCAGTCCCTTAAACAATCCTAAAATATCTTAGAAAATACCAAAAACAAATTCAGAAGCTGGCTCCTAAAAGGGAAACCAGACACACTAGGTCAAACCCTGACCCAAATCCACCAGCAGTTTTTGAGAATCCTAATATAATCCCTAGAATAATTAGGAAGCAGCAAAGGCAGGAAAATCCTAGTGATTTGAGTCCTGAGACAGCCCACCCTGAACCAGTTCCAACCCCTATCAAGGTTCTATTTCGCTCTACCCCTGTCTCCCCCAGTTCACCATCTACATCTCAAAGCCCTCCTTGCACATCTTCACCCACTGCACATATCCCCTTGACCAACACTCCAGGTGTTGCCACACCTATTACCCCTGTGGTACACACCGTCCCTTTTATCCCAGCTGCTCTTGTGAATCCCCCAAACCTTGTGAATATGGCTAACAGATATGCACCCTTGCAAATACCAGCTAATGCTGCAGCTCTACCCCAAGACTACCAAACCAAAATCTCATATTTTGACTCCACTGGCCCTTTGACAGCTATAGAGCATGCCAAAAGGATGCAAGACCATTTTGAGACCTATGAAATAGATGATGACAGTGTGAGAATGAGGATGTTTGTTCAAAGCCTAACTGGGGATGTAAGAACTTGGTTTAGATCCCTGAATGCAAATTCCATCACAACTCCTGATGAGCTTTATCAAGCCTTTACTAGCAGATGGGAGAAGAAGAAGGATCCTCTGCACATACTTGGTGAATATGACACTATCAAAAGGGGTCCCCAAGAGACTGTTTTGGAGTATTGTGCAAGATTCAACAATGTATATAACGCAATCCCACAAAATTTAAGACCCCCTCCTGATTTAGCTTTGTACAAATTCCCTGATGGTTTTGACCCTGACATGGCCTATCAGTTGAAGGAAAGAGACCCTCAAACCCTTGCAGAGGCCCAAAAGGTTGCTGTCACAGTAGAGGCTAACCTGATTGCCAAAAGAAACAGGGCAAGGTTGGAAAAGAGAACCACCTTCAAAGAAGAACCCTCAGCCTTTGATCAAAAACTGGATGCAATACTCACTGGTATGAAGAGATTGGGGGATAGAGTGGAATCGGTTGAGAGAAAGTCCTCATGGGAAGCACCACAAAACAACCCTCCTAGGAATCCAAATTTTAGGAGAAATCAAAATCCAAACGTTGGCAAGACTAATTCTGACCAAGACATAAGACCCCCTTTCCAAGAAAACTATGCTGAAACTTCCACATCAAGTGAACCCAATGAAGATTCTCAGATTAATTTAATGGGTCTAGATGGTGAAAGTCAAGTTTTTTTGACACAAGAAGACCATGAGGATGAGGTAATCAAGCTGTTCCCAATCAAATCAGGTGAGTCATTTGACTTCAAACAAGGCTATGACACAGCTGTTTATGAAGTCCATAAGCAATACAAGCTAAGGAGCAGAACTGTAAATATAACACAGCCTGAAAAGATAAAAGATAATCAGCAGCCCAAAAGAGCCATAGTTACAGAGCCAAATAACCCAACAGATTCGCTTACAAAAGAAGTAACCATTGAAGAAGTCACTGAACCAGCTTCTTCAAAACAGCAGCCCATGGAGGCATCATCCTTGCACCCTAACCCAAGTGTCACTCCTCAAGAGATGACCAAGAAGGGCAAGCCTCAAAATCAGGATAAGAATCAAGAAGAAGAGTTAGTGAACAAGGAAAGAAATGTTATCCACAGCCAAAAGACCCAATCTGAAAAACCCTTTGACCTAGAAACTGAGATTAGTAAAGTGAAGATAGCAATTCCTCTCTCAGAATTGGCCAAACACAGCATTTACAAACAACAAATTAGGAAATCCCTCCAACTTACTAGCAACAAAGATGATGTTAATGTGTTGGATGATACCCCAGAGCTACTTTTTGGCCCTGAGGTGGATGGAAAGACAGCAGGTGTAGGCATTTTACCTTTCTATGTCAGCCTGCATGTTCATGACAAAATATTACACAATGCAATGTTTGACTCGGGTGCCTCTCACAACCTGATGCCCAAATCAGTCATGGAAAGACTGAACCTGGATATTACCAGACCATACAAGGACCTGTTCTCCTTTGATTCTAGCCAAGTCAAGTGCTTAGGCCTAATAAAAGATCTATGTGTGTCTCTTGTTCAGTACCCAAACAAAACAATTCTAATGGATGTTGTAGTTGCTGACATCCCACCCAAGTATGGGATGCTGTTATCAAGGTCATGGGGGGCTAAACTTCAAGGTTCCCTGCAGTTAGACATGTCATATGCCACCATCACTGTTTTTGGGCAACCAAAGAGATTATACAGAGAAACATTAATGAAATACATGGTCAGCAGTGAAGAAAAGCCTCAAAACTTTCCCATATATGCTGTCCACTCAGACATAGACTCATACATTCTCTTCAATGATAATGCAACTCTCTCAGATAATGGGGTTGAACCCAAGACACTCATACAAGAGGAAGACACCAATGAGCAAACTGCTACCCAAGAAACAATGATTAAGCAAACATTAAACACAGCTGCTGCTCAAGAAAGTGAACAGGTCCCATCAAGTGAGGAAACTGCCCTAGAAAACAAACAAGAGGGCAAACCAGAGCTTCGACTTACAAATCCAACACATAAGGAGGTCACTAAGTTCTCCCTGGAACCAGAGATCCTATGGTTCCTGGAATTTGATGGGTCAGTCAACAAATTAGGGGCAGGAGCTGGAGTTTGGATACATAATAAACAAGACAGTCATGCAGAAGGCCGAGCCTATAGACTGAATTTCAAGTGTACTAATAATATGGCAGAATATGAAGCTCTTTTACTAGGCCTCAAGCTAGTAAGGTTCTTACAAGCCACAAAGGTCTCAATTATGGGGGATTCAGATTTAGTCATCCAACAAGTGAAAGGCAATTTTGTCACCAATGACAAGAGACTGAGGTCTTATAGGTCTGCTGTGGCTGAAACACTAAGCTTCTTCACTGAATTTCAAATTACTAAGATTCCCAGAACCCATAACTTGCATGCCCATAGTTTAGCCACATTTGCAAGTACCTGCAAGCTGCCTTTTGAGCCCCATCATTGCTTTACAGCTGAGGTAAAACACAGACCTTCTGTCCCAAACAATGTCAAAGACTGGCAGGTATTTGAAGATGATGCACAAATAAACAATTTCTTGACCTTGCAACAAGAATTTGCAGGACTAAATATTGACATTGAAAGAGCAAGTCAATCACAAATACTTGAAAAAGCAAGTCAATCACAAATACAGTTTGAACAGACCAACCACCCAATATCACCCAAAACAGCAAAACAAATGCTAAATCCAACTATTTTCAATAAGGAGAACATACAACAAATTCAACAAACCAATCATGAGGAAGCAGCTGTTGTAGAGGATGAAATCATAGAGCTGAGAGACAATTTTCTCCCAACAGGCCTAACTCCATTAGAAGACATCTTTGACTCAAATGACATCCCTAGAAAACCAAAAATGCAGCCCCTAAATGCAGCCATTGAAGAGTGCAACATTGGCACGGTTGATAAGCCCAAGATAATAAAGCTATCTGCATCTCTGCCTCCTGATCAAAAACCCAAATACATTGACCTTTTCAAAGAATTCCAGGATGTCTTTGCATGGGGTTATGAGGATTTAAAATCCTATGACACCTCTGTTATCCAGCATACTATCCCTCTCAAGCCTAATCAGAAGCCATTCAAACAAAAATTGAGAAGGATTAATCCCATGCTCCTCCCTTCAATTGAAAAGGAACTGCAAAAAATGTTTAAAGCTGGTATCATAGCACCAATCAGGTTTTCTGATTGGATTTCAAATTTGGTGCCCACAAGAAAGAAAACTGGTGAAATAAGGCTTTGTGTGGATCTTAGGAACTTGAATCAAGTATCCCTCAAAGATAATTATCCCTTACCCAAGATGGATCACATCCTCCAAAGAGTGGTAGGTGCCTCAAGGATATCACTACTTGATGGATTCTCAGGCTTCAATCAAATCCTGGTACACCCTGATGATCAAGACAAAACAACATTTACAACCCCATGGGGAACTTTCAAATATGTAAAAATGCCTTTTGGATTGAAAAATGCAGGGGCAACGTTTCAAAGAGCAATGGATATTGCTTTTGCCAAAGAGATTCATGACTTCCTTGTCATTTATTTGGATGACCTCACACCCTTCTCAAAATCTGACCAAGAACATTTGAAACACTTGAGGCAGATCTTCTTAACATGCAGGAAATATGGAATTTCATTGAATCCCAAGAAATCCCTGTTTGGTTTAGAGGAAGGTAAACTATTGGGCCACATCATTTCTAAAGATGGCATTAGGATAGATCCAGATAGGATACAGGCTATCTTACAAATGCCCCACCCAAGAAATATCAAAGAATTGCAAGGATTCTTGGGAAAAATCAATTTCTTGAGAAGGTTTATCCCAAACTTAACCGAACTAATCAGATTACTAAATAACATGCTAAAGAAAGATTCGAAAGTGAAATGGACAGTGGAAGCAAATCAAGCCTTTGAAGGTATAAAATTGGCTCTTACCCAAACCCCAGTCTTAACCAATCCTCAATTTGACAGAGAATTCATTATCTTCTCTTTTGCCTCCGAGCATACTATTGCTGCTGTTTTGTTACAGAAAGATGACCAAGGAAATGAGAAACCCATTGCTTTCTTTAGTAGAGCTCTTAGAGATGCTCCCCTAAAATACCAAATCATGGAGAAACAAGCTTATGCTTTGGTTAAAGCCATTAAGGACTTTAGGATTTATATCCTTTATTCCCATGTTATAGCTTATGTGCCAAGTCCTATTGTCAAAGACATTCTCACCCAAGAAAATTTAGAGGGCAGAAGAGGAAAGTGGATTGCCAACATTTTGGAATTTGATATTGAGATAAAACCTACAAAACTAATAAAAGGGCAAGGTTTGGCCAAACTAATGACAGAAGCAAACTTCCAAGCCTTAGACATCAACCAGCTGGACAGTGAACCGGAGCTGGCGACTCCAAAGATCAATGTAGCCTTCGAACAATCCCCTTGGTACTCTGATATATGTTATGTGTTACAAAACCTGTGTGCTCCCCCAGGATTGTCCAGAACTAAATGTAGGTTCTTAAAAATGAAAGCTTCTAAATTCTGTGTTATGGATGGAAATTTACTTTGGAAAAACCATGAAGGGATATTGTTAAGCTGCTTAATTGAGAATGAGACTAACAATATCATAAAAGAATTTCATGCAGGTGACTGTGGTGGACACTTGTATTGGAAGTCCACTGTGGATAAAATACTGAGGGTTGGTTACTACTGGCCCACCATGTTCTCTGATGTCAAGAAATTCACTACCTCATGTCATAAATGTCAAGTGTTTGAGGGAAAGAGACAGTTACTGCCACTTCCCTTAAGGCCTATTGCAACAGAGAGACCTTTTCAACAATGGGGCTTGGATTTCATTGGGGAAATTCATCCCTCATCTTCAGGCCAACATAGATGGATCTTAACAGCCACAGACTACTTCACTAAGTGGATTGAAGCTGTTCCATGCAGACAAGCAAATGATTCAACAATCATTCAGTTTTTGGAGAATAACATATTGGCTAGATTTGGTTGTCCTGACAAAATAATAACAGACAATGCTGCTGCTTTCAGATCCAAGAAGATGGTGAATTTCTGCCACAAATTTCACATTACCTTGGGCCATTCTACTGCATACTATCCCCAAGGAAATGGCCTTGCTGAGTCATCAAATAAAAGCCTGGTAAACATTATAAAGAAAGTGCTAGAAGAGAACAAAAAGAATTGGCATAAGAAGCTTGTGAATGCCCTATGGGCAGATAGACTAACAACCAAGAGATCAATTGGGACCAGCCCATATGAGTTGGTTTATGGATTAGAAGCCAAATTCCCTTCATCACTAGGAGTTCCTGTTATGAAACTTCTTCAAGAAAGCCAAGCTGAACCAAATGATATGCAGAGAAGGATCAATCAAATAATATGCTTACAGCAAACTAGAGATCAAGTCTACAGCAGAGTTCAAGTTTTACAAGAAAAATTAAAGAAGACCTTTGACATAAGGACTAAGGCAGAAGATTTCAAGATTGGTGACAAAGTCCTCAAGTGGGATTCAAGAAGGGAAGATAAAGGAAAACATGGAAAATTTGATTCCCTTTGGAGAGGACCATTTGCTGTCCAAGCAGTACAAGGAAACAACACTTATTTCCTTAAAAGTCTTAATGAAACTGATTTGGATGAAGGTCCTGTGAATGGCAGGATGCTGAAGCACTATTTTGACTATCACCCATAAGTGCAGCCTGAGTTCCCATTGTACATATTCAAGTGTATATATTACTCTCTGTAGGATGTAAAAATGCAGTTTTTCAAGTTTATTAACTATCAGCAAAAGGCAAATAGGATCAGAGATCTACCAAGATGGGAAGAGCACAATTTTGGCATTTTAAGGCAGCATACTGCAAGTATTGGTGAAAGCAGTCAAAGGCCAAGGCATTCTGACCTGCTGTTCTTGGTCTTTCTAATGAAAAACCATCCCCATGTGGAGCCACTGTTAGCTACCTATACCAATAGGTTTCATATTTCATGATTGGCAGGGAAAGGTCCAAATATGCTCTGCTTTGATGATGCAAAGATCCCATATTTTCAAGAGAAGACAAGCTGTGCATATAGCTTGATATAGACTCAATTTTGATGGATGGTCCAACTGCCTAATTCGGATCATGCCATGTTTTAAATTTTCAGTTTTAGAATAGAGAAAGAAGTCTGTTCAAACTGTTTAATCTTGGCAGACAAGTAGCTTAGGTAGAGAAGTAAGGCTCCCAACTACTTAATCTGGGACCTTGGAGGCAATAAGGGTAGCAGTAGATAGAAAATCAAAAGGAAAAAGCCAGAGAAAAGAAAAGGCAAATAAGGGTCTGCAAGTCTAAGTGCACCCTCCAAGAAGAAACAAAAAATGTTAGGAAAATAGATGGGTAGGCAGATGGGGTTGCAGAAGTGTCATCCCTTACAATTGAAGGTGTGCTAACCTATTTCACAAAGCAAAATCAATGGATTGAGAAGCCCTTCTTCTCTATCAGGTTGCAGCAAAGCAAAGAAGCATGTCTAACTTCCCAATTTTCCCCTTTTCCATTCATTACTAACATCCCCTCATCAGTTGAGATTCATGGAAGAATTGGTGGTTTTATGGTGGTTCTTAGTCCTATTAGAAGCCACATTTCTTGTCTAAATTCTTTTCATTTTGATCTACTTCCTAAGCTAAGTTATTTTCAAATAAACTTAGTAATATCACCCCTCATCCACTCTTCTACCCACATTAATTTCTAACTTCTATTATATAATTCCCCTATGTTACCCCTTCCCCTACTATTATAACACCATGGTGTATAAACCCCCAAGCATTGTATAAATATCCCTCCCCTTGGCATTATAGCCAATAAGTCCTCTGTCAGGGATCAAATGGACATCTGGTCAGTTTGAGTAACCTAAGCCTAACCCTTTTCCCCCTTCTGAATCCATGTTGACCCATTAAACCTTCACTTGCTAAGAAAAACATATGAAAAACCCTTTTTACCCATAACCCGCTTCATTTACAAAAAAGCGCACAAAAACCCACTTTTCCATTTTATCTAAAGTATCGGCGCGGTGATATTAATATTTCCATTTTACATTGAAAAACCAAACAAACCCACCGAAACCCAAAGTCCCGCAGGGGACGCCGTTCAAAAGAAATAATATTTTATTACCTCCCCGCTGCCGTATCATCCGCACTGTTCGACGACCCGTCAACCGTCCAATCGGGCGCTTTTGATCGGACGGCCATTATGCATATCGGGTTGGGCCCGACGTCCGAAGAATAGCGCCCGAGAAACTGTCAGAGGGTGATGTCAGGCCTTTGCCATGCGTCGCCCTCACAATTTCTCGGGTCGCCCTCTGACAAAACCCTGACCGTATCAAAGGCGGTCCGAGAAAAACCATTACCGCTTATCATTTACCGCCGGTTCTGTTATGCCTGCGTCATCGCCACGTCGGACCCACGTCAGTGCCACCCCGCCGTCGCGTCAGCAATCTTGTCCGCCCCTGCGCTGATATGTCTGCCACCTCATTATCCCGTGCGCCAATCACAGCTTGCCACCTCACCCGATGACGTCATGCTGACGTCATCCGACCTTGACCCCACCTGATGACGTCATGCTGACGTCATCTCAAAAATGCGCCAATATGCCAAAAATCCATATTTTAGCCAAAAATGCATGTTTTTTCTCACTTTTGCCAAAACTACTATTGGTTTTCCTGCATGCATTTTACGACCAATTTAGCGCCAACCTGCACAATTCGACTCTGAAACCGTGGGCGCCTCCGTCGTACCTGCATTCGCAACTGTTATCAACAATTCGCAAGGTATTTCTCCAAATTCGTTCCCTGCACCTGGTTTTATCCATGTTTCTGTAAGCAAACTGTTTAAGAGAGTATAAAACACCAAAATCACCATCAAGCATCCAGTGACTTGCACTCATTTCCGACTAGCAGGGCAACAAACCTTCTGCCAAACCTGCATTTGACCAAATTAACCTGAATTCACTGGTAGTTCACGCAGTCGTGAACTAGAAACCTCCATTACATAAATTCACCATAGAAATACTCTAAGTCAGTCCTGCTACTATTTTTATCAGTCCTATAAACGGTATTCCAATTGTTGTTTGCTCAATTCGCCCTCTGTTCCCTACAATTCACAGTTACATCGTCAAGGAACTCCTCTGCATTTTTCTGCTCACTCAGAGCAGTTTACATACAATTCAGAAGCTTTACTAGCCATGGAAACACCAATAGCCTAGAAGCTCATCAGGAGTTGAATATCCCCTCAAAGGGAGTTAGACTGGAAAGCCCTGGGGGATGTAGATTATCAGATGATAGACTGGTTCCCAATGGGTTCCAAGTTCAATATTCACATGCTAAATGAATTGAAAGCCCAATACCTTGGTGGAGCTAATATTTTGGGGATTTGGGACTCAAATTTGCCCATTTACAACCTCCCTCAAGTCAATGCCCTTCTAGACTTGATCCATAAGTGCCAAGAATGCTATGATCCATGCCAAAGAGCTGTTATCAGTCCTACAGGCTCAATCTTATTCCCTATCACCCCAGAAACCATAAATGAGATGCTACATTTCCACTCTGCAAGGCCATTGACCCCTCTCTCCATGCTGGACTTAGTAAAGAAGGGGAGTAATTTGTCAAGTGCCTAGATCATTAAAATTAATCAGTTATTCATGCAGCCAAGCTCTGAAACTATGAGGACTCCTCCCATTGGATATCACTACCTGAATGACTTGGGCAGAATGCTAGTGGATTTGATCAGCTACGTTCTGGGGTACAAGGGAATTGAGGATGTTGATGACACTATAATGGCAATGCTGTCCATATTTTCTCCTGGAAAGCCTCCAGCTTTACACTATGACTATGCCACCTATATTGCAGAAAAGATCCATGAACAGCTAATGAATCTGCAAAGGGAAAGGGTGTTCAGATACACCTCATACATCTACCATTTGTTCTTATTTTATCAACCAGACAGTTTCTCCATTCCCCTCAAGAAACTAAATGCCCAGGGGAATCCAAGGTCAGTTGTGTTTTGGACCTCAGTTTTCCATAATGTTTCTCAATCACCATACACATACTGTGAATTTATAGACCTGTTCATTCACCCAGCTATGACATTGCTGTATGGTGTCCCTCCTCCAAGATTGACCGATGACATGCAGAGAGTTCTCCATCTCTCCAAATCCTACAACATTGGTGATTGGTATTTTTACCAACACCACACAGTAATCAGAATATATGGCTGTGAATTGGACCCTTACAGGCTGCCAAGGTATGTCCCTATGAGACTTTTTGCCCTAGAATACTTCAGGCAGTTTGGAAATGCAGACTGCTTCCATTTCCAAAGTAGGAATAAGAAGGTACAGCTGAAGGTGAGGAACCAGCTAGGCCCTTTTCTATACAATAAAAGAGAGGAGGGATGGAAGGAGGCATATATGATTTTAGAGGGCTTCAAATTGCAAACCAGTTTCAAATGGATACCCTATGACCCTAATCATTTTATCTCCCTCAGGAGAATAAAATACAAATTGGGTAACTATGCACATGTTAGGCTGCCTCATGTTGAAAAGTATGCAAATGCTTTGAGCTGGAAAGATGGCACTCTAGAAGAGCCAATCTCTAGAGAGCAGATGCTAGAGAGAGAGGCTAGGAATTTGCAAAAAGAAGCTGACTTGGAAACTTGTGGACAGGTTTCCTTATCATATCAAAGGCAACTTGGAGCATCTGCCTCTTCTTCAACAACACATCAGCAAGCTGCCATGGACACTCAACATACATCCAAAAAAGGCAAAGAAAAGCAGGTGGAACAAGAGCAACCACCTCCCATGACTGAAGAGCAAACAGAAAAAGAGGTGGAACAGTAGGAAGTACATCAACAACAGCAACAAAGGGAAGAAAAAACACAGGAGCAGCCTGTATAGCAAGAGCAGATAGTGGAAACCCCAAAATCCACTGAGCAACAACCACAACAAACTGTGCCTCCAAGGCAAGAAACATCAGCTGAAGCATCAATCCTCCAAACTCCACAAAAGGAGGATACTAGCAGGAAAAGGGACAGAGAGACTCCCTTGACCACATCAATAAGTCATTGTGAGAAAAGACAGAGATTGAATCCTTTCTCTGAGGAGGAAATGCCAATAGGGCAGCCTCTGGGCATGGGCCCACCTAGTAGAGAAGCATCCGCAAGTTCCTTCCAACAGGAACAGGACAGGACAGTGGGAGGAGAAGTCAGCTCCTCAAGCCACCAGAGAGAAGGTGAAGGAGGAATCAAACAGCAGTTCATAGACATAAAGAGGAGGAATGAGCCAATAAAGATACAACTATACAATCATTTGTTGAAAATGGCTCCCACTAACCAGCAAAGACTGATGTCTGCGTATGATGTTAGTGAAGGCAAAATGATCATGAGTCATTTTTTGCCAGCTGTAGCACAGCCCCAGTCTCCTGCAGATTATATAAGGACCAATCTTGAGGTCCTTGCCAAGGACATCCACCCTATGGACAAAATTGAATTACACAAACAAACAGGTGAGATGGTGTATGCCTCCTTGGCAGACAAAACATTGGATAATTATAGGCTAGAGAATAGCCTTCATAATACAGCTGCCCAACTTGAGTTGGAAAGGGCATCCTCTCAAGCTAAGGACAATAGAATTAGGTCCTTAGAAGATATAATCATAGAAATTGGGCATGATCCCAAAGATATCAAGGGCATACAAGAGATATTGAAGTTGAGGGATGCAAACATGGCAGCTTTGAGGAGAAAGATCAAAATTCCAGCCACAATTCACCCTCAAACAGATGAAATTGTCGAGCAGAGGCATGATCAAGATGCCTCAGCCTTGCTGGTATCTCTATATAAGCAACTAATCCAGACTCAAGAAAAGTTGGGAGAATCAGAGGCTGCACAGGCAGCATTACAGGCAGCTTTGAAGCAAAGAGAAGAAGGTCAGACCTCCCAGCCTCCTCCTGAAATAATAAACCTTGAGGAAACTGCTCCAACTACTGTTCCTCCTCCTCAACAAACAGGACATACAACACCATCCACCTCAGCACCACCAGCAACAACAGAGCAGGCCCCAAGCCTGGACATGCAAAAGCTGAGGAATGAGATCCAGGCCTTGGAAGCACAAATGACAGAATTAAATGAGGCCAGGGAAAAACTAGCCAAAGTCAACGAAAGATATGACAAGTCCAAGCAGACTGTGGCAGAAAAGGGCAGGGAAATAAAAGCCCTCAAAGACAGGATAAAGGAGCTAGAAAAGGAGCTCCAACTGGATAAAGTGGTGGCCGAGATAAAGACAGTGCTATGGGCTAATATTGGCCAGTCTATTACTGACCAATGGCAGTATATTGACACAATCCATGAGCAGTTGGAGCTCATTGGAAAAGCACAGAAGGAAATTCAGAGGTCAAGGGCAGCTCTAGGCAATATGCCTAAAATTTCCACCAGGATGATCAATGTGCTCAATAACAGAACAAGTTCTCAGTTAGCAACCATGGGAATTCCTAACAGGACTGAGACTATTATGTTGGTAAAAAGGGTCCTTACACTAAGAAACTTAGTGCAGACATTGGAGAGAAGGACCCAAGACATGCAGACCGAGGTAAACAGATTTATGGACAAATTTGTGGTATTACAGAACCGAGGTCTCCCTGGCTTACTGAACAGTGCAGGGAAACTGCTTACCCATGAGCAGTGTGCCAAGAGAGTCAATACATTTTCCACAAGTCAGATCACTGAAAGGCCCAGCACCTCAGAAGAAACAGGGCCAGCTACAGGGCAAAGTCTCTACAACGGAGTAGAGAATTTATTATTTATAATGAATGAAATAAATCACCTATTTGAAGTGCCTCCTAACTTCTACAAATACACAGAGGCAGATGAGACTATGGATGCAATTCTTAGGCATCAACTACCCACACAGGAATGGTGGACAAAGGCAATACAAATGATCCTATAGACCAGGAAGCCATTCTTCAAGTTTTTCATCAAAAATTAAATTGGCATGCACAGGAAAACTTATTAAAATCAACATGCATGAAAAGATAAAAGCTGAGCCAACTCAGCAGAACTTTCAGCCAGCAAATCAAGATGGACAGCTACAGATGACAGGACCGAAAAGTTACAGCAGAGCAGCCACATCAGCGCATTTTCCAGCATTTAAAGCAGAGCATTCCAACCGACTCAGTGGCCTCCAAAGGCCAAAATATCTTATGACTGATTTAAATGAACATTTATGATGTATTAAAGACAACAATAACTTTTTATCTGCTGTTATGTACAAAGTTGGTGAAATATTTATTTCTCAGATGACTCAACGCCATAGATATTTTGTATTACCATTTGTATATATTTGCCCTCACATAAGCTTGCGGGGGTTGTTGTTGATTTCTCTTGAAGAAGTTCCTATGCTGTAATCTTTGCAGAGTTTAATAACAGAAGTAATGGAATTTCTGAAGTTCTGAGTTGTTGAATGCGTTCATGGTGTTTTGTTGAAGTTTGCAGGATCCCTGTGCATCTCATATACAATAATTTTTCTGTAACTCTCTGCGTTTTGTGTTTCAATCTTTTACAATCCATAAATGTTTCTAAGTTCCAAGTATTTAGCAGCAAAGAAAAAGAATAGCCTTCAGGATTTATTCAAGGAATACCCTGAGCTCAATCTATGTTGTTAATGAATGTTTTTTCCTCAGTTATAATCTTGATAAGTGTAATTCTTAATTGCTACACTTTCAGAATATATCTTTCACAGTGACCCTTGTTTCAAGGATTCAAGTTTGCTCCTGAACAATATATTTCACTTTCACAGCATTAGTTTAATGAAGAATTCTTAATTACTTTTCATTAGCTAAACATGCATCATCATACATCATCACTTAAACTTTAAATTTTGTTTGTTGAGATACCCAATAGGCCCTGCAGTCTGAACATTCCCACTGAAGCATTTCAAACATTTCACAGTTTTAGACTCCATTGCCCAATGAAATACAACTGTCTAAACATTACATCTTAGGCATTGAAAGACATCCTTCAACCAAAACATAAACAAAAAACCTGAGCATAATAGCTAGCCTAAAACACTATCATAACAGAGACAAATCATAAAGAGAGAGCCCTCTCTAATTGCAGTTTGGCTAGAAACTGTAATCCAAAGATTGGTTAGTGGTTACCCCGGCCGTATTCCCTTGGGAGTCATAGGGAACAACCTGGGTGTTAACAACTCCCACTGCATGTGCAATGTCTGGTCTAATACAGACCATTGCATACATAAGGCTACCGACTGCACTTGCATATGGAACACGGGACATGTCATCTTCCTCTGCTTGTGTCTTGGGACACTGTTCAGTAGATAACCTCACACCTACATGAATAGGAACCTTCACTGGTTTACTATCCTGCATATTAAACCTCTGTAGTATTGTCTCAACATACTTCCTTTGGTTTAACTAAGCTTCCTCTTTGCCCGATCTCTTTTAATTTCCATGCCCAAAATATAGTTTGCAGCACCAAGATATTTCATGTCGAGTTTGGAGGACAATTGGGTCTTCAAATCCTGGATCATTTCTTTGTCATTTCCAACCAGCAACATATCATCCACATACAAGACCAGATAAATAACACGATCACCAATCAATTTAAAATACACACAGTGATCTGTTTTGCTTCTGGTGAAGCCAAGTCCCGTATAAATGTATCAAATTTCTGATACCACATCCTTGGTGACTATTTTAACCAATACAGAGACTTCTTTAACTTGCATACCAGTTCTTTCTTACCCTTCACTGCAAAGCCTTCAGGTTGCTTCATGTAGATTTCCTCTTCCAAATCCCCGTGAAGAAATGTTGTCTTCACATCCATCTGTTCTACCTCAAAATCAAAAGCAACAAAAACAGATAAAAGTAACCTAATAGAAGTTACCTTGGCAATAGGAGAAAAAATATCACCAAAATCATTTCCCGACACCTCGGAATAACCTTTTGCTACCAACCGAGCTTTGTATTTCTCCACCTTCCCTTCTACATTTGTCTTCTTTTTGAACACCCATTTGCTGCCAATGGGTTTCCTTCCAGTCGGCAACTCCACCAGATCCCAAGCCTCATTTTTGTGCAAAGATGCCATTTCATCAACCATGGCCTCTTTCCAGAGTTTTCCATCCTCTAAATCCACTAATTCCTTCACAGTTGTGTGATCATCATCAGTAACAGACAAAGCTAAATTTGAACAGAAAGTAGATGGAATATACCTTTCTGGCTGCCTTCTTTCTCGAATTGATCTTCTCAGAGCCGGAGTTTGTGGCTCTTCATCTTCTAATTCCTCCTCTATGGTAGAGTCTGATTCTTCCTCCTTTAGCTCAAACTCTATCTTCTCAGGTTCCTTTGGTTGGACTTCATGTTTAATAACATCTTTTAGCTCTCTGAACACCACATCTCAGTTGTACACAACCTTCCGTGTGACTGGGTTCCAAAGCTTATAACCCTTTAAACCATCCTTATACCCAATAAAGATTCACTTTTCAGATTTACTATCCAACTTGGTTCGTTTCTCCTTTGGAACATGTACATATGCATCACATCCAAATACCCTCAGATGTGAAAGAGAGGGTTTCTTACCAGTCCATACTTCTTGTGGAGTGTTATCCTCCAACGTTGATGAAGGTGACTTGTTGACCAGGTAACATGTAATATCCACCGCATCTGCCCAGAATTCCTGTCCTAACCCGACACCACTGAGCATGCTTCTTTCCCTTTCCATCAACGTCTTGTTCATTATTTTTGCGACTCCATTTTGCTGAGGTGTATATGGAGTAGTCTTCTGCCGTGCTATACCACACTTCTTACAGAATTCTTCAAATTCCTTGCTGCAAAACTCTCCACCATTATCTGTCCTCAGCACCTTTATCTTCTTCTCTGTCTGATTTTCCACCAAAGCCTTAAATTCTTTAAACCTATCAAAGACTTCTGATTTCTTCTTAAGGAAATATATCCATGTATTCCTTGAGAAGTCATCTATAAATGATACATAGTACACAGACTTACCCAGTGATGGAACCTTCACAGGTCCAAACACATCACTGTGCACAAGCTCTAATATCTGTTTCGCCCTCTTAGCACTAGAGGGGAACCTCACCCGATTCTGCTTCCCATATACACAATTTTCATAGAAATCAAAATCCAGAGAGCTATTGCTCATACCTTCTACCATACCTTTACCATGAAGTATTCGAAGGCCCTTCTCTCCAATATGTCCAGGGCTTTGATGCCATAGCATGGTCTTCTCTCCAAAGACCACTAGATTTTTAGCTCCACTTTCAAGAACCACAGAACTGTTGCACCCATCAACAACAGTGCTATCTTGCAGCTTGTACAGAGTTCCAGTCCGAACTCCCCGCATCAATACCAGTGCTCCCTGAATCATCTTGCAGGTATCCTTCTCGAACACTGTTTTTACACCTGCATCATCCAACTTGCTTACAGAAATAAGATTTTTGGCCAATGCAGGAATATGCAGAACACCCGGAAGTGTTCTAACCATTCCACCTTGCAACTTCAACTTTACTTTTCTGCGACCAATGATTCTAGCCTTCCTATCATCTCCTAAGAAGACATCACCACCATCGTATTTCTCATACTTGTAGAACCACTCTCTATGGGGAGTGAAGTGAAAGGATGCACCTGAGTCAATCAACCATGCCTCATGATCTACATGTGTACTTGAATAATCCAAGTACACATCCCCACCTTCATCTGAGGTGGTTTTCGCCTCTGCAGAAGGAGCATCATCAGATCCCTTTCCTTTATCAGAGCTTTAGATTTACAGTCCCTTTTGAAGTGCCCTTCCTTTCCGCATTTCCAGCACACCACCTTTACAGGTTTTCCTGGAGATTTAGATCTCCCTCTAGATTTACATCTCCCACTCGATGACTTATTTTTGTTTCTATTCTGGGACCATCCTTGTACAGACAAGGCATCACCATTTTGGCTCTCCATATTTTTCCATCTCATCTCCTCCGTCAACAAGGCTGAGACTATTTCATCAAACTGCAAAGCAGTTGCATTGCTTCCTATTGGAATAACCAGACTATCCCACGAATCTGGTAGAGAACACAACATGCTGATGCACTTATCTTCATCTGAAATTTTAATATCAACAGACGCTAACTGACTTACCACAGTATTAAATGCGTTCAGATGCTCTGTCACCGAGTCTCCATCTTTCATCCTCAGGTTATACAGCTTTTTCCGCGGGAACTGTTTATTCACCAGAGACTTAGATTGGTACAAAGTCCCTAACTTGTCCCACAAAGCCTTCGCTGTAGCTTCCCCTGATACATTTAGCAATACTGAATCTGAGACACACAATCGTATTGTGCTTTTTGCCTTCCGATCCAACTTCTTCCATTCTTCATTGGTCACTCCCATTGGTTTAGTACCTGGATCTACCGCGATCCACTGATCTTTATCCACCAACGGATCCTCCATCTTGAGTTTCCACAACTCAAAACTCTGACCATTGAACTTCTCGATCTCTATCTTTCCACTGCTCGACATCTTCTTTCACCACCAGAATCGATGTCGCAGATCTCCCACTGAACAGGGGCTACCACAGGCCCGAGCGAAACCCCTCAGCAACAAAGGCGTCCCCTTGAAGCCAAAACAGCTCTGATACCAAATGTAGGTTTTAACCCCATACAGAAATTACCTGCATACGAATTCTAAATCACAGAAAAATAAACAATGTGAGAGCATAACACATAAAACACATATACACAGATATTTTCCCCTGGATCCCAAAACCGGGACTATTAGCTTGATTTTTCATTATATTCCTTTCAATGTTACAATACATATTTATACATGTCGAAGCATCCAATACCATGGACCGAAAACCATCGCATCCAAAACCATGGACCGAAAAACCATAGGTAGGTTCGCCCAACCTAATATAGGGTCCAAAAAATTTTTTCTTGGGGCGCTGCCGCGGACACCGTAGAGGGGGGCTACCCGCCCCCCTCAAACCCCCCGGATAGGGGGGATGCCACCCCCCCTGTGACCCCGCCGCTACGCAGTCAGTGCAATGAAGGGGGGGCTCCACCCCCCCTCTAACCCCCCGGTTTACTACATGGGTTAGTCGTGGAAAGAATATAACACAACCCAACATGAACCCTGCGCTTCTACATTATTACCCAAGAGTTGACTGATATTCCAATGTTTAGTTGATTAACTTAGCCTACTTGCATGCTTTTAGTTATGTTGAACAATATAAACCATTCATACAGGTGCGTGGAATAAATAAACAATATATTTGCAATTTATATCAAACATGTATTAACCCAAGAATAAATACACAAATTGGTAACAAAACTTCTCTTTATTAATTTCTTTCTTGGTTATAGACTTGACTCCACCCTGCGCACTCAGTTGCAGGGGTCCACGCACTCAAATACAGACTACTAGGCCTCTGCGAACTCAGCCATAGACTACTAGCACTATACACGCTCAACTGTAGAGCCTTCTCCTACTCTAACACCCAGGACACACTTAGTCACTTGGACTCTATCTTCTCTTCCCGCTTACTTATTGCTATTAGTTTTTTGTTATCTTTTACACTTACAGCCTCGCTCTATTTATACAGCCAACATTACATTACGAGACTAGGGCAGACAACCCTGTGACTCTATCATACATTTTGTGCTCCGCGCGCACAATTTGTGGAGTCTTTACAACAATATTGGGTCAAAACTTTGGCTTTGAGCCCCAAAACATGCCTTGGGGGGATTCCATGCCCAAAAACCTCACCCATCAAACCCTAGAGTGCCGAGCCTGATGCCTAAC
Organism: Pinus tabuliformis; assembly: GCA_031772625.1. Taxonomy (NCBI): domain Eukaryota; kingdom Viridiplantae; phylum Streptophyta; class Pinopsida; order Pinales; family Pinaceae; genus Pinus; species Pinus tabuliformis. The sequence goes on from CM062814.1 coordinate 465,301,852, forward strand.
TTGCCCCATCGAACACCCTGCAATTTTGACCTAATTTCCTTGCCCTAACTGTTTGGTTACTCCTGATCTAGAAAAATCCTTCAAAATAAAATCAAACCTTGTGCTACTATACCTAGCCTCATATCATTTTCTTGATCTAGTAATCTTGGCTAAGATCCTTATGGAGAGAGCCCTCTCCTGGCCTAGTAGGGCTAGCTACTTGGCTAAGCGTGGTTTGTGGTTACCTTGGAATTGCCTTCCTTCAGCCTGAGGTTCAATCTAGGTGATAACAACCAACATTTCAGAAAATTAGACAGAGATTGGGAAATATGTCATGCATGTTCAACTCTTAGAACAGGAGGTGAGAATGTTACTCTTTTGCATTTATGTTCATTATACAATATTGATTCTCATTATCTAGAAACAATAAAAAATGATATAAGCTTAATTCATATGCATAATGAAACTACGACCAAGCCTAAGGCTAATGGTTTTTCTCTCTTACTGATTGAAGAGGCCATCTTTTAAGCTACTCTTAGGCATAGACCAAGGCATGGCTTACAGGCTATCGTGGGAAGCTCCACAAGGCACAGAAAAGTAGAACTAGAACCCTGCTAATCGATTTCCATGGAGTTTTAGCTGGTCAAATCTGAGGCTTAGCTGTCCAAACCAGACCAAGTAAGATGGAACCTAGTCCTATCGAGTTAGGGAAGAAGACGATGATGAGAGTTTTGTGGAGAAGCTCCTCGACAGAAGAGGAGAGGAGGTAAAAGAGAATTCATGGGGAGAGCTGCTATCGGAATTGTAAATCAAGAGAGGGATGAGGCTTTGCACAAGTTATTCTGGTTGCAAGACGATGGCTCTTATCTTGTTTTGGAGAAAAGTTTACATAATTAAATTAATTTAATTATATCATTTGTAGGGTACGAGGATGTGTGATTCATCATATGGTTGCTTGTCCCTTGTGGCTTGGTATTGATGTGTTGGTTGTTATCCTTGGTGTGACCTTCCTCATGCGTTGGCGTTCCTTTCTGATTAAGATAACGATTTTTTTTCTCCATAGAATGGAATTTACGCCAATGGGTAAAAGAAACGACGCCTTCCAAAGTTAGAGGGTGGAGAAAATCACATTGGTGACTTTTGTTTCCTGCCTTTCAGGTTGCTTTACCAGAGGTGGAGGTGATCGATCGTTGATCGAGTTGGCCACAAACGCAATGGGAGGATAATGGTTATCCTCATAGGCATCCTCACCCTTAGTTGGATAGAGGTCATCATTAAATTGCAACCTCGACCTTATCCACGTAATGAGCACAATCATAGAAGGATAAAAGCCATGGTCATAAAGGAGTGAGTTGGATCCTTGATAAATTATTATTAGCATGCATGCTTAGTGGAAGTTGCGCATGAGGCATATTGATCTCGGACTTGGCCATGGCTGAGGCATAGTGAAGTTATCAGTGGTATGACGGTTGTTAAAATGTCCAACCTTATATTTTCTATTTTATTTGGTAGACACATGCTAGCTCAGGTATCGAGAAAAGAATGTGATGCTTGGACTGACCACTTACTAGTACCAGGCATGGGTTCATTTTTACGCAACGATTGAAGATCACATGCATGAAAAATGACAACGTAGCATTGAAGCCAACTGAAATGTGACTTATAGTAGTCATCCTGAGGGTGACTAAAGCGCTAGGTTGCACGATCTCATTGGCAGGAAGACCAAACTTAATAGATGCCGCTCTACATCATCCAGTTGGAGTTGTACTGAAGGGTATGACATCCATTAGTGATACTCATGCCTCAGAACCTGTGGCTCTGATAACTTTTGAATTACCGAGAGATGTTCTAAAATGATGAGGAGACATTACGTGTCTGCAAAACCGCTGTAACTTCATAAAACATGAACTGGTCCAGGTAGTGACAAGATTTGAATCATTGCTTAGTAATGATGAAAGTGTGGCCTCTTTTCTGATAATTGATAGCTTCCTGTAAAGGTAAGATTATTTTTGGATATTCACCACTAGTTGAATGAATTTGTTGTTTCTCAAGTGACATTGCTTGTTACCCCTCTTATACAAATTTTCTCCATGAGAATTTTTGTTTTTGAAGCTTGATAAAGTCGAGATGCTCGCAGGTCTCGAATGAATATGGGTTTTGTATGTTCCTAGAAAAGTGTTTTAATATAGATTTTCCATTTTTAATTTTATGGAATTTGAAAGTTTCATTGAGTGAAATGTTTCAGTATGCCAAAAAGTAGCCCCTTGAGGAAGCATAAATATACTTCTGAATATCTGTAATATTGTGGTAGAAGAAAATTTTAAAATTGAAAGTATAGCTAAAATTATGGGGAAGGATGACTTTTATTTAAGCTATCATAAAATATGGAAAGAACGAGAGAAGATCGATGTTAACCCACTAGTTACCATGTAGTTATCGATTTTACGAAACATCAGCCTACTTGTTTATTGAGACTATTGATTAGAGACTACCCAAACTTGACAACTGTATTTGTTGTATGCAATATTTAAGAATACAAAATCTTGAGAAATACAAGAACTCGCTGCTCTACAATTTTTTTCATATACAGTTAATGCAATTATAGCTAACTGATTCGAGTTCGTGTGGCATACTGGGTATACCTCTTGTAATGGGTCAATTTCAATTACAATTAGACATCATAGTGTGATGGTTATGATGAAAAATTCTCTTACTATGCTTGACCCTTCCTTGCACAAATTGCTATGTTACTACCAATTAATTGGCAGAGACTTGTGCTTCATGAGATGGGTGTTTGTGCTGCCATGTGGTGACAATGGAGGACTGATATATAGATATAGAATTGATGGTGTGCTATGTTGCTAATCATTGCATATTGCTATGAGGATTTGTTCATGATTTGTTGATTTAGAATGTTATTATTGCCTTGATTCAAGAGTGATGATGATTTGAGACATTGAGGAGTCTCTAATGTGGTCATATGTAATATGAAAAATTGTTGCTATTATATAGACCCTTCATCAAATAGGCTTTGATTATAGGTTAATGATGAGATGATGCTCAAGGGGACAATACCTGGTATATGGTTACCAGGATTTTCTCTGGTATGTTGCATGCAATGAACAGTGCTAAAGTGGATAATTAACATGTTTATTAATGTTAATAAGTTGCTTTTATTGTGTCCACTCCTAGATGAGGAACTTAAAATTTTTATTTATAAGTTGTCAAAAACTAAGCTTTGAAAAGTGATGCTTGCAAATATGCATAGTATGATAGTTAAATAATTGATAATCATGGTAAAGCATGGTCATCATATTAATGCAATATTAAATCTTGATAACAAGTAATTCATATATGAGAAGAATATGATTACCTGAGTTATACATTTACATGTATGACTTGCATGTAGGACTCATTGTGGGGATGCAATGAGTTGCATGGATATGCCTTCATGCGTGAAGGAATCACAATTCTCACAAACTGAATTAGGATAAAAACCAAAAAGGAAATTTACCATGTATGTTATAGAATATGTGGTGTAATTCACTCTGGTTAGATACCATAGAGGTCAAATATTAAACTATGGTTATCTTATGAATCATTAAATGAATTTTTAAGTGAGTATCCATATATATGAGCAAAGTGGAATTAATCATTGCACCTGTGTTAAATATTCAAGCTTTTGGATAATTATAGTGTATGGGAGAAGAACTCCCTACAAAAATATATTGGAATGAGACAAAAATGACATGGCCATCATATCATTTCACTCATAATTAAAATTGTATTCTGATATTGCGTGCAAGGTCAAAGGGTAATAAAATGCAAACTCATGAAGGTAATTTAGTAATAAGTCATCATTCTACTCATATCAAATTTGATTATGAATTATATGGGTTCCAATTAGGAAAATAAAGCTATTCTTAAAGGATCCTAAGAAAGGATGAGATATGAAAGACAAGTCTCATTATATAGTATGAGACTAGGTATTTGAAGCATTGTCTTTCAGTTTAATGTTGTTTTATTGATCAATACATATGCAATCAAGGATGTAATGAGATTTTGTTATGGTTTGCCAATGGATGAAGCAATTTAATAAGGAAATGTTCCAATTACACATTAATTAAGGAAAATAACCTTATTAGGACATTATGCATAGTTAATGAAATATAGGTTGGAACCTAAGGGATTCAGGTTGAGTAAAGGAATATTGTAACTTAGATATGGAAGAGGCATAAAGTACATATCAATCTATGGGATGAGATTGTGAAGTGTGAGCATAAATGTAATACCACATACTATATACATATTAAAAAAATACATCATACATTAATGATGGTATGATAAGAAGGTCAATAGGACTAACACCAAAAGTACCTCTAGTGTAATGAGAGGTAAAACCAACTCCTGATGTTTTTTGTTGTTGTTGTTAGTAGAAAGACAATATTAAGCTTATAAGTACAATCTAAAATTTCTGATCTGACTTACCATATCCATACAAATGGGATGTTGTTACTATATCACAGAGAAGAACCTTTCAAAAAGGTGCCTACAGGAGGATGATTATAGATCATACCATCATACTTTTTGAGTAAAGTACACTCACAGATTAGATGTGATGGTGCTTGATGCATAAGAGAAACTCAGAGTAGCTTAATGAATAACAAGAATGGTGGCATAAACCATATAGGAATTCATGTTAATAAAATTGATAACCGATCTGATGCAGGAGCATCAACCCTGAAAAACACATTGTATTTTATCTAAGCTAGGGGGTTTCATGTTTTAAAATTTCATGTAAATATTAATATTATTTTGAGTGATTAATTATATTTAATTAATCATTTGTGAGAATTTGTAAATATGAGAGAAATTAGTTTCTAGATTATTTAGAATTAATGATGGAGCCTAAGTTAGAATTAGTTTCTAAGTCTTAGGGATAAGAATCTATCTTTTAGGGATGTTGAGAGATTTAGGGGTTTGTTGAGGAATTGAAGGGATAAAGCATTTAATTAGATCATTTTAAAAATTGTATAAATTCAGCAAAGCCTCAAAGGCAATTAGGCAGATAGGGTAGAATAGAAAGGAGAAGTAAAGCTTGGGCAGCCAAGGCTTGTAAGCCTTCAGCAATTGTAAGGCCATCACTGTCGCACATCCGGCAAAGACAAAGTCTGTAAGTGCTTTCATTGTTAATGTAAAAAGTGGTTTCAGAATTGTGTAATTTGATTTCTGGAGTGGAATATATCTGCTGCAATTGGGTTTAAATGAAGAATGCCCATTTTATATAATTTGGTTGAGAAATCGTTGTTTATGAGTTAATTGCAAAACTATTGAAGACAGAAGACATTGAATCGAACATTAAATCTTGTGTGAATGGTTAATTTGCAATGTAATGGGAAATCGATTTGAATAATCGATGTTGTAATTGGTTTGTATTGTGACTCTGCACCAGTTTAAAGGAATTGGTATTATTAATATCAGTATTGTAGTAATGACAGAATGTAGTGATGGAAGATGATTGGGTTTCTGTTTTAATACAAGAATTTAAATCTATTTCTGAGAATCGATGTTTTGATACAGAAATCATGTTAAATTCCCAAATGAATGGAGTTAAATGTATGTAAAAAGCGCTGTCTGGAATCAATAGCTGACAAAGGTCGATATGCAAGCGAGTGAGTGGTAAGATGGATGATAAAAGGTTGATTTGAGTTTTGTTTTGCAGAAGTGCCGGAGAAGAATAAAAACCCTGTGCAAGCCTGGAAGATCTTCAAGAAAAGAGCGCTGAGTGAATTTGATTCACACATTGGTGAACTGCAGCTATGTTGGCTGATAAAGACCATGATATGAACAACTTTGAAAGGCATTTGGATGGCGTATTGATCAGTCTTGATAGTGGCACGAATTTCTAGACACAACAAAGGTAATGCGTGTTGAAACTTTGTGAAGAACTGTGGTTGATTGTAATTTGGGTAAAGGATTCCATATAAATTTGGAGCATCAATTATTTGCCATGGCAATCGATACAAGTTTCAATCCTTGGCTGTGATGATTGATTGTATTTAACACATATTTCAAAGTTGAATGGATTGTTGTTAGGTTGACTGAAAGAATCGATGCCAAAGGAAAAATCAATATAGATTTTTAATTAGCACTCCTTTGATTGCTAAGCATTCAACCAGTCAATGACCTCAGTTTGCCTTTCTGTATATTTAAACAATTCTGCTTTGCAATAGCGTGGAAGTGATGTGAAAGGATTTTGTAAAACTGTGATGGTTAAATATCCATGTAGACAGAAGTCCAACTGCAGGTTTTGAAATCGTGGACTTCACATAAACCACTATCCTCATTTACTCGACAACCGGCTTCAATAGTGACTTTGGTTATCACCGTGTGTTGCATAAACTTCTAATCAAATTCAATTAATGTTGAATTCATACGATGTTTGGTTCGTTGTGGGACCATTGCTGTATTGGGTTATATGAATGCGAATTCAAGGTGTCTGGTGGGCGTTTATTCTTGAACAGATTCGAGTTGAATATTTAATTTGCTAATATACACATGATTGATATTGGGTCGAAAACACAGAGTTTTGTGCTGGTTGGGTCGATTAATATAATGTCGAATGGAATATGGGTGCATTGTTTCATGGGTTCAAGTCATATATGCATGAATTGAGTCATTGGATTTGATTGAAGATTTCAGAAGTTCTGAATTTTCCATGATGGAGGAAACTCTCATATACAGAGATTGATTGATTGTGAAATGGTTTTATAACCATAATCTGAAAGATAGTTTATGCATATAAAAGGGAAAGTGTGAATTTTCCAGTAATTGTGATTTTGATTTGGGTAAAAAAAGCTGAGAAGATGTTTATATGCATATTGATATGGAGATCCTGGTTTTGCAGGTTGGTCCTGCATCATTTGGTATCAGAGCTTGGCTCTGAATGAAATTTCTTGAAAAACGTTGAAGACTGAATTTGAATTTATATCAAATTTTGTGGTTATGCATTCGAATAGAATAGAATTCTGTTTTGATTGGTAAAATTCGATATGAGTTATATGAGTTGCAGGCAATAAGTGCAGGGATAAATTATGACAGCGTTTATGAAGTAACAGATGTGCATGCAGGCAAAGGAGATCAGATTCTAATCTGACAATCAAGTAACCAGAATGCAGCTGAATGAATGAAGAATTGTGCAGGTATTGTGTTGTTTAATTTTGATTTGAGTTTTACTGATAAAGAAATGGAATGAGGATTGATGGTTGCAGAAATGAAGTATCTCAGCAAGGAGATCAAGGGTTAGTAATGAAAGAAGCTGTTAATGATTTCTGAGTGGAAGAAACTCAGCAAAGAACGAATTATTACTGACAGCTGAAGTTTGCCAGATGATTGGAAAAGAGGATCAGATTCTAAAATTTGATTGATAGTAGTTGAATATCGAGAAATTGTGCAGAGGAAGCATAAAGATTTGCTGAAACAGATTTGCAGGAATTAATTGAAGTGCAGGTGAATGGAAGGACAAGATCAGATGATATCTTGGAGGTAAGATGATATGGTTTTATTTGGATTTGAAGAATAGAATATTGTAGTCTTTGCATTGAAGTATTATTGCAACTCCCAAAAGGCAATGTGTTTAGAATTTCTAACAGATAAAGAAAACTGGTGAAAGTTTCTTAGTGAAAACATAGATGTGGTAGAACCTTGAGGAATTCCAATAGAGATTGGATAAGGAGGATAGTTGTGAACAGGCAGATGAGTTGAAGCCCAGGAAGAGCAGAGAGAAGTGCTCAAAGGAGGTTGGCGAGGTAAGTGGCGGTAGGACAGGACTTGCTGCTGAAGAGGCTTTAGTGCAGCTCATAGTAAAGTGAGTTAGGGACTCATAGAGATGGAAAGGATGATGAATAGTGATAGTCATAACAGAGGTTCTGAAATAAACCACAACATAAGACAAAAGGAAAAGGATGCCAAGGCAATTGGCATATAGATACAGTTAAGCAAAAAGGAATATGAGAGGGAGAAGGCTGAGATAGTAGTTTAGCTTGAGGTGTTAATGGAGATATTGCAAAGAAATGAGGAAGACCAGAAGCATGGTTATGTCATGAGAAAGAAGCTAAATTGGCAGAGGCTACAAGAGAAGAGGAATCATCAGGTGAATATGCAGTTGATAAAGGAACTAAGGGAACTTGAACAGGTTATTGGTGCCAGACAGAGGATAGAGAAGCTCGAAAGAGTTGAGCTACAACAAAATGAAGATGCTGAAGAAGATGTTGAAGTTTCTATATGTTACCCAGAGAGTGGACCATTACTTTTTGAAACTGATGAAGAGCTAGAGGAGTTGAATCATATGAATGATTCGAAGCAGCCCGAAGACTTGATGGCTGAAGCATCAAAGAAGACCGCAAGGTCTTGTGATTTTAAAACTAATGATTTGTGTGTGATTGCAGGTTTGGAAGAAGATAGGCAGTCTTTTGAAGTTGTCAAAGATGTGAAAGAATACTTTCCAGAAAATGAAAGTTTTGAAGAAGAATATGATAAAGAGGCTGGGAAAGAATCAGTTCGCTACAGTGGACAAATGCTGGAAGACATCATTGAAATAGCTGATGAGAAGGGGAGACTAGCTGACACTCTCAAGAGTTCTTTGAGTTTGGATCAGCATACTGATATGCTGACAGAAGAAGAGAAATCAACGCAACATACTGAAGTGTTGCTAATGTTGCTAAAGGGAAAAGAGGTACAGAGGCCTTATTTTTTTATTATAATGATTGTCTTATGATTGAAGATGTTGTTGTAGACGCTGGAACATATTTGGCACAAGTGGATAGCCAAATGAAAGAAGGAGAGGAAGAACATCTACTGAAGGATGTTAAGGAGAGATTGCTGAAGAAGGATGACAAAGCAGTTGTCATAAATGATAATCAAGAAGAAATTGACAGATGCAGAAAACAGAGGCAAGAAATTGTTCTAAAAGACGATGTAGCAGCAGCAGAAAAGGTGCAAAACAACAGTAAGGGTGAAAAGGAAGCGATCAAAACAAGTGAAGAACAAGCAAGAATGAGAGTTCAGCAATCAAGAGATGGAAACAATCAACAAACAGAGGACATACTGGACAGAGAAATTAAGTTGATAAGGAGGTTAATGATAAAAACATCCTAGAGAAAGACGACAATAAGAAAGAAAAGGAAAGACAACAAGAGGAAGACAGTAGCAAACTTGGAAGGCAGAGCAAGTGGAGCACTACAACACAAAATATGGAAACCTGGAAGACAACAGCAGATAACAACAACAGTAAAGCAATTGACAAGCAAGGAAAATAAAATTTGGGATCCAGGAGGAAATAATTATCCAGACTTATGACTAGGTGGTCATGAATTTTCTTACATGGGGAGTCTGATGCAGGAGCATCAGCTCTGAAAAACACATTGTATTTTATCTAAGCTAGGGTGTTTCATGTTTTAAAATTTCATGTAAATATTAATATTATTTTGAGTGATTAATTATATTTTAATTAATCATTTGTGAGAATTTGTAAATATGAGAGAAATTAGTTTATAGATTATTTAGAATTAATGATGGAACCTAAGTTAGAATTAGTTTCTAAGCCTTAGGGATAAGAATCTATCTTTTAGGGATGTTGAGAGATTTAGGGGTTTGTTGAGGAATTGAAGGGATAAAGCATTTAATTAGATCATTTAAAAAATTGTATAAATTCAATAAAGCCTCAAAGGCAATTAGGCAGATAGGGTAGAATAGAAAGGAGAAGTAAAGCTTGGGTAGCCAAGGCTTGTAAGCCTTCAGCAATTGTAAGGCCATCACTGTCGCACATCCGACAAAGACAAAGTCTGTAAGTGCTTTCATTGTTAATGTAAAAAGTGGTTTCAGAATTGTGTAATTTGATTTCTGGAGTGGAATATATCTGCTGCAATTGGGTTTAAATGAAGAATGCCCATTTTATATAATTTGGTTGAGAAATCTTTGTTTATGAGTTCATTGCAAAACTATTGAAGACAGAAGACATTGAATCGAACATTAAATCTTGTGTGAATGGTTAATTTGAAATGTAATGGGAAATTGATTTGAATAATCGATGTTGTAATTGGTTTGTATTGTGACTCTGCACTAGTTTAAAGGAATTGGTATTATTAATATCAATATTCTAGTAATGATGGAATGCGGTGATGGAAGATGATTGGGTTTCTACTTTAATATAATAACTTAAATCTATTTCTCAGAATCGATGTTTTGATACAGAAATCATGTTAAATTCCCAAATGAATGGAGTTAAATGTATGTAAAAAGCGCTGTCTGGAATCAATAGCTAACAGAGGTCGATGTGCAAGCGAGTGAGTGGTAAGTTGGATGATAAAAGGTTGAGTTGAGTTTTGTTTTGCAGAAGTGCCAGAGAAGAATAAAATCCCTACGCAAGCATGGAACATCTTCAAGAAAAGAGCGCTGAGTGAATTTGATTCACACATTGGGGAACTGCAGCTACATTGGCTGATAAAGACCATGAGATGAACAACTTTGAAAGGCATTTGGACAACGTATTGATAAGTCTTGACAGTGGCACGAATTGCCAGCCACAACAAAGGTAATGCGTGTTGAAACTTTGTGAAGAACTGTGGTTGATTGTAAGTTGGGTAAAGGATTCCATATAAATTTGGAGCATCGATTCCTTGCCGTGTCAACCGATACAAGTTTCGATCCTTGGTTGTGATGATTGATTGTATTTAACGCATATTTCAAAGTTGAATGGATTGTTGTTAGGTTGACTGACAGAATCGATGCCCAAGGAAAAATCAATACCGATTTTTAATTAGCACTCCTTTGATTGCTAAGAATTCAACCAATCAACGACTTCAGTTTGCCTTTCTGTATATCTAAACAATTTTGCTTTGCAATAGCATGGAAGTGATGTGAAAGGATTTTGTAAAACTGTGATGGTTAAATATCCATGTAGACAGAAGTCCAACTGCAGGTTTTGAAATTGTGGACTTCACATAAACCACTATCCTCATTTACTCGGCAATCGGCTTCAATAGTGACTCTGGTTTTCACTGTGTGCTGCATAAACTTCTAATCAAATTCAATTAATGTTGAATTCATACATTGTTTGGTTCGTTGTGGGACAATTGCTATATTCGATTATATGAATGCGAATTCAAGGTGTCTGGTGGGCGTTTATTCTTGAACAGATTCGAGTTGAATATTTAATCTGCTAATATATACACGATTGTTATTGGGTTGAAAATACTGAGTTTTGTGCTGGTTGGGTCGATTAATATAATGTCGAACGGAATATGGGCGCATTGTTTCATGGGTTCAAGTCATATATGCATGAATTGAGTCATTGGATTTGATTGAAGATTTCAGAAGTTCTGAATTTTCCATGAGGGAGGAAACTCTCATATACAAAGATTGATTGATTGTGAAATGGTTTTATAACCATAATCTGAAAGATAGTTTCTGCATATAAAAGGGAAAGTGTGAATTTGCCAGTAATTTTGATTTTGATTTGGGTAAAAAAAGTTGAGAAGATGTTTATATGCAGATTGATATGGAGATCCTGGTTTTGCAGGTTGGTCTTGCATCACGATCTCTTTGTTTTAAGGGTGATTTAATGTTAAAAGGAGGTATTAACATGTCAATACCCTGGGATCACACCCTCTTACACATAGTGCATAAAAACTTAAAGGGTGTGGTATTGAAAAGATTGTATCTCTCATCTATAACTCATATACGGGAGATGTATGAAGGTGCATACTGTTTATTCGAGTTTAAACATACATTGAATTCATCATGACCAATGAGGTGTTGGAAGAAGTGCAAAAGGAGCAATAATAAATCATACGACATGAATTGTTTAAGTATGAAAATTGTTTAAATATCAACCAAATTTGTTCTTGGTTAAAGACAAGCTAAGATGTTTATTAGAATTCAAATATCTATGATAGATTGAGTATCATAGTTAATATTTTGTTTTATGATTAAGCGGAAGGTATATTCCATTGTTTTCAAAATCTTATACAGGTGACAGATTTAATCCCAAAACTAAGAGTTATGGGTATGATGCAACTATACTATGCATAATTACTTTGATAGTATTATGTTGATATTGTGTTGCAACCACATGAAACAAGAAGATTATTTGATAAATAAAATCCCTCTAATACTATGACATTAAACTTTTCACTGGTTGTAGAAATGGAACAGGTCCATGAAATTCCTTATTATCCTAGCAATAAACTAAGCACAGTTTGTTCCACTTACCTAATAGTAATATAAATAAATGAAGGAATTTTTGGCATAATAATAACATGGTTGGAAACATGTGGATGAAATATATGTCATGTAGGTAATGCTATGGACATTGGTATGGTGTACTAGTGGTACAAATGGTACGATGTACAAACGATACATATGGTACTTGTATGAATGCATGTATTGCAGGATGGTATGGCCTAGCAACTGACCTGGAGGGTAGCTAAGAAGTAATTCAAGGATAATGAACATTGGTTTATTTGCAGTTTTGTATACATCTGATTATGATACTAATGAGAACATATGATTATGATGGTTACGTGAGAGATAACCTGTTATGATATTTTGTACATATTGAGTTGGAAAATTCTCCAGTGACTTGGTCTATGCAGAGAAGCTATAGGAAGAAAGTGTTCGGAAAGGACATAAAGGCTTGGAAGAATGTAGGGGAAGAACATGCATTTCTTCAAACACAACAAATGGCATTCAATATAAGCTGTAGCTACTCAAATAGTAGTAATGTATATCAAAATTATGATAGTAGTTGTGGTAAACATAGTTGAGTTTATGCATCTAAAAATTCTCACAAAATTGATTGAAATCAATGTTATAGGTGGCAATGGAAGGAGATGTGTGGGAGAAATCATTTGTAACTAATATATTTTATCGGAAGATCTACATCAGATGGCTAGGCCATGGGAGCCTGTGAATTCAGAGACAACTACCTATAAATGAGGAAATAATATTGTGAGATGTAGTAATACACCGAGGATGGTGTAAATTTAAGGGGTGGAGTATGTAACACCCCTCCCTTGTGGGTAAAAATTTTCAAACCTAAGATGAGAAAATCTAGGTATGATGTGTAATATGAAAAATAAATACCTTATGGAGTAAATTAATTAATTAATCACTTGGGAAATCGAGACACCAAGATATGAGATTCTTTCCAAATCCCATTGGGGAATGGGATAGGATAAATATTTCATGATAAAGCTTCTAGATGTAAATCTAGATACACTAGATGGATTGGAGGTAAATATCCATCGATAAAAACATAAATGTTGTGTGGGAGAGAAAGGTAAGCTTTTATGAGGAAAAGCTTTGCGGGAGAGAAAGCCGAGCTTTTGTGAAATAAGCCTAGGGAATTGGATAAAACATCCACCTAAAAGCGGGACGCCACCAAAGGAAACTATATCATGAAAGAGGGTATTAAATACCCATCGCATAGCTCAATTGGAGGCAGTGATCCATGGAAAGAACCTTGGATCGGGGGTGAACTGAAGAGGTAGTTCTAGGTTGGGTGGTGGTGCTTTGTTTTCCAAGTGACAGTACGCCAATTTCTCTTGTCAGATCCCATTACATGGGATGTACTGTATGTTGTTACTTACCTTGTATATTATTGCAATTCTCTCAACATATATGTTTAGCTATATGTGTGATTGTTGTATAAGAGAATGATTGAATAAGGTTTTGGGAGATAAATATATATGATAAATGATTTTGAGTCTAAATTTTGAAACTGTAGAGCCCGTGGTTCAGGTTATCTAATCTATGCATTATGCAATATATGATGAAGTGCATCCACTAAGGCGTTCTAGTTCTTTATTCATATTGCATAAGATATATGTCAATGTATTAACTGTATACATGGGAAGGATTGATTTCTTATGGATGTGAGTCTTGTTGCACCCCATTGTAAAGCTAGTAATAGAAGCATAGTAAGTAGTTGAAATTACTTGTGCCCATTAACTATATGACTCATGCTGTGGAATTTAACTCAATCATATTTACATTTAATAAAGGAGCATAGTATGCCTCTAGTGTTATGTGATAAGTTGGCAAATACTTATGCATGAGACATTGTTGCATGTGTAATAGTTATGGAATGATGCCCTATTGTAGTGGCTACAATCACCCTCCAAAATTTTGTCTTAGCGTCGTTTTGGAGCCTCCCTACCAACCTTTCATAGCAGCATGTCTCGCCTTGTCAAGTACACAAGATTCAGTGATTTTCTTGCAGAATCCATCAAAACGTGTTGCATCCCCCTCACAGGCTATTTCACCAGACTTGGTCCAGCTACAGGCTGAGAAACTCCCTCAAGAAATTGCACAATTCTATCTGGCAGCCTGCTGGGCTCTAAAATTGTGCAAATCTTCCTAGCAGTGTTCACTAGAAAAAGTGCACAATTGCTCTGAGTAGGACTGCTCAGTCCAGAAATTGCGCAATTCTGGGCAACAGTCAGCTGCTCTGCCTAGAAATTGCGCAATCCCTTTGGGCAGCCAGCTTAGCTTTGTTATAGGTCTATTTGGGCACATCATTCCTGACAATCAGATCAATATAATTAGGGATCATCAAACCCTAATTCAGTTGCTACACCCCCTAGACAAGTCATCGAATTGAATTCTTTCATCCATGAAAGTTTCCTAGCTTGAAACCCTACTGAGATGCCTCCTTGGGACACCAGCACAACCTTGGTTAGGGGCAATTACACTGCATAGTAGGTAGGCCAATTCATACCTGCACTACAGTGCACCTAGGCCCACTTATACCTGCACTAGATGAGAATGAGAAAAATTGGCATAGGATTCTAGGAATATTCCTTGATTCTAGAGCATTCTAGAAGGATGCCTAACTATTATCTCATCCTATGAGCTCGTTTTTGTATAGGTTATGGATCATTAAACCCTCTATCCTCTCATCCATTTCTCCATGGAAAATAACTCCAATTATGGAAAACCATTTAATGCCCAATTTATTACAAAACCACTTGCATTTCCCTATAAATTGACCACTCATCATAGTGATCAAAAAGGCTAGAACTTGGATATTATAGAGAAATACTTGTTTTTTGAGACTTGAAATCATTGTCAAGTAATTTTATGCTACTGGATTGATGTGCTATTAGTGTGATGAGGGTTTAGACTAAGATGGTTGAGTGACACGGGATCGAACCACATTGGGTGTAACTTCTCCTTCTATCAATCAATAAAGTTGTTTGTTCCTTTTCCCATACTTTTGTTCATATCTATGATGGATGTATGTTCAAATTTTGTCGATTCCATTTGTTTATAGTAGATATATCATATGCTTTGATTGTTGTCATCTTTTGTTTATGTTGGAAGGTACCAATTGGGTGAATCAGTTTGAGCAGGAGTGACGGGAGCAATTCAAAGGAGATCAAAGGAAGCGAAGGATCACAAGTAGATTCCTTTATCTCATCTCTCTATTGTAGGAAAAGGTTAAACATCTTTATTTCTGTTTTTCTAAGTGTAACTACCCACTCAGGGAAGATGTACTTATCCATAGGTATAAATTCTATATAACAAATTGTCGACTCCGTTGGGGAATAACCATTGTTCCTGGTAGTTTACCCTTATCGTATTACATCCTAGTAGACTTTACTTGACTTCATTGATCTCTTTTCAGTCATATTGAAGCTTTTTTGGTCAAAAGGTGTGTTTAAATGTCTCCTGATTGGACTCTTTGGCATCAGCGCAGTTTTGATCTTGACATAGTGCGTTGCAGAGTAGCCTTAGCTTAGAGACAATGTTGTGCAATGCACTGTCTCCCACTCAGGGCTATGCTGATCCTTGTCAAGCCAAAAACCCCATCCTTTGCTTGGTTTTTCCAAATTTTCTTATGATGTTGTTTGCTGAAAGATCAATGTTTTCTATGTCTTTGAAATCAATTCACATTTCTTCTCCTAGCCCTACTTTGACCTTGATTGTTTAGTGTTTCTTAAGAAATTTCTTTATCATTATGAATTCATTGTCAAAGTTAGCTTACATCGATTAGTATTTTTTGAAAAATAATGTTGGTAAAGTCTTCATTTATTTGAAAAGAAACTATCGTAAAGTCTTAGTTTCTTGTGAAAAGCATTGATTGATTGTTTGTGCATTTAGTTTCCGTATGTTCATCTAAACATTAAAGGAATGAAAGAAAAAAACATGCATAATGCATTTAGAAGTTTGTGTGTGCTTGTAAGAATGGTATAGGGAAAGTTGCATTAGATGTGCTCTATGCTGTTTGTTTAAAGATTTTGATTGCTCTATCCTTTTTAGTTACGGTTTTCATTGTTTAAATCAAATGAAAAGAATGTTTCTCATCTTAGTTGCATTCTAGGAGTTTCAGAAACATCATGTGGTGAACCTGAAAGGAAAAATTTTAAACAAGATCAACTAAAATTTATCTCAATTAACCTAATGGAGCATTGTAACTTAACACATAACATTTAGAGGTCTAGATTAGAGACGTGTTCCAATGTTGTTAAACCTAGCAACTGTCGCTAATGGTGTTCGATATATTCCGAGTGTGATACCTCATTCCACGTATGTAAGTATATCGTAGCTTATCTACATACTTTTAGGTATATAAGGCGGTGTTATAGTATGAAAAGTATAAAGGAATGCTCTCATTGTGCGGTTTCACATTAGATAATGCTAACATAGATTGGGCATCCATGTAATTTCAAGTATATTTGGGAGGACTACATTATGTTGTTATCCATCCATAGATAACCGAGTCAGCCGCCTTGTATACTATGATACACCGAAAATAACATTCGGGGAGATTGCCTGCATGTATGTTAAGTCCTTGGTTTACTGAGGCAGTATATTGCAGTTCACAGTTACTTGGTAATCCTTTTGCCTAGATTATCCCTATTTTGTTTTGTTACATTATTTTGATTAAAATAAAACTAATTGACCATGGATAACATCCTCCACGTCACTCCTTAGTTGATCTTAGGTTGAGACATATGGCAACAACTCTGGAGTCCACCGATCAAGGAATTCCTTTTGATGGGAATCCTAGTCCTTTTCCTCCTTTTGGAAATATTAGTGCTCCTTATATGGCTGCATTGTCCCTTTTGAGACTTACCATTGGCTTGCCAGTATGGTTGTTCTCAACCTCCTTGGCCCCACAACTGAATATTCCTACAACTGGATAAAATCAACCTCCAGTTGATCCTAAAGTTGACCCTTTAACTTCTTCATCGGTTGTTTCTTCCTCCCCTTCTTCCTCTTTGCCTGGTGAAAGTACTGACTGTAGTAACTAGGTGGATAAGAAGAAGAAGAAGAAGAATAAGAAAATTTAGCAGGAGGGCAACCAAGAAACCATTGCTTTGAATGTAACTTCTGATGAGAAACCATCTGATAAGCCTCACAAACTTCAATATCCTTGCAAACTTTG
The DNA here is from genome assembly GCA_031772625.1 of Pinus tabuliformis. Taxonomy (NCBI): domain Eukaryota; kingdom Viridiplantae; phylum Streptophyta; class Pinopsida; order Pinales; family Pinaceae; genus Pinus; species Pinus tabuliformis. The sequence continues at coordinate 465,319,283 of CM062814.1, forward strand.
TACGAGAAACCATCTTCTTCAAAATTGTTCTGGTATTTCTCATATATTAGAAGAATGGTCTTCTCGTTCACATCGTCCTATGTTATCAACTTCTGGAGATCATGCTGGTGACACACCATCAACTAGTGGTAGTAAATTTCATTGAAAGAAGGGTAAAGTTAAGTTTCCCTGTAGTTTATGCGAAAGGAATCACCCCATTCACCTTTGTCCCTATCTGGACGAAGCCCAAAAAGTGTTGGATAACCATCTTAATTCTCTGTAGCAACTTCCATATGGTTATAGGAGACTCTCCCTTAATCCTTCACTAGTTGATGAAGTGACTGACCCAAATCAACCATCGGTCAAACCCACTCTCTCTGAATGTGAATCCCGTGAGTTTATACCTGACCAATCACAAGTCGAGGAAATAGTTGACCCGATTTCACCTTTAGTTAATTGTACCTTTCTTGTAGAGAGTGAGTATGATACCACTTAGGTTCTTTTCATTTATTGAGATTCCAATGAGCTTGGAGGCAACCCTCCTGTTCCATCAAGAGAGGAGGAAAATCCTCCTGTTCTTATAGTACCATCTCCAAGTAGTCTGGTCACTTATTTTGATTGGAATCAACTAGAAAGATGTCATATTCCTTCTTATGCGCCTTTCCAGATCATATTACAGGTTTATAATATGATTGTGTCTGACACTATTATACATGAAGGTGCATCTGTGAGTATCCTTTCCTCCACTACTTGGCATGTGCTCGGTTCACCGCTAGTTGTGCCTGTTACCTAGAATTTGTTGGCTTTTAACAGAGGAACTAGTCCCAAGCCCTTTAGATTACAATTTACTTCTTGGGTGCGACTATGTTTATGCCATGGGAGCTATTGTTTCAACACCCTTTCGAGTAATGTGTTTCCTCCATGAATGCATAATTGTCACCATTGACCAACTTTCATTTCCCAGTCCAAATATGGATTCTAGTCAACCATCTTCCCTAAATGGACCTTTTGTCCCAATGGTATCTTCCTTGCCACGGGTCAATTATGTGGAAACCCATTCCATGCGTAAATCAACCGACAATCAATTTAGTGATGTTGTGCACTATGTACTCGGGGCATTGGAACCAAATCTCTCTAACGGATTCCTTGCTATATATCCCTTCCAGAGCATTGTCCTCCCATCTGATGAGAACCTCTTGGAAGTCATGACCTCTTATGGGTCGTGATCAAGGAATATGAGCATAGTTTCTTGTCTTGTGTCAAGCTCGTTAATAAAATGAAACAAGGAATATGAGCATAGTTCCTTGTCTTGTTTCAAGATCATTAAAAAATGAAACAAGGTCCCCTAGAGCAAAGTTCCAATTTGAGTCGTTGATTAGATCTCGTAAAATCCCAGTCGAGTCTTTCACTTGATATTGTAAATGAACCTTCATTCCGTCCACATGATAGCCATGAGTAGTCTACTTAGGTGAATGTAATGAATCTTGAGGGGCATGCACCTAAAATTGGGCCATCATGCTGGGGGTATGTAAACCAATCTCAAGCATAGTATTTTCATGGTTCAAGCTTGTGTAAAAATGAACCTAGGTTGTGTAAAAATGACACTCAATCCAAGCATAGTTTGTCATTTCAAGCTTGTGTAAACATGAAACTGAATCCAAGAATAGTTCCCTATGGTTCAAGCTTGTGTAAAAATGAACCCATCTCTAGAGTCCAAAGATTGCCTTACCATGACACCCCATTTTTCCTATGTTTCCTCTCTTTTCCTACATTTACTACCTAAATAATGCCACATCCACCAGGTTTTGATAAAAGTAAGTAATAAAGTGTTTTCTTCTTGATGTTTGATTATATTCCCTATTTTTTTGCTAAAGAATGCAATTGGCTATAGAATTGGTCCGTTTTTGTAGCTAATCCAAATTTCTGTAGTTGTCTCCATTGTTTGCAAGGTTCAAAAGCTCTAGGTCAACGACAAAGTATACAGATGGAGAGGGAATGGTCCCATCATGGATCCCTTCCTATCCCCTTGAACCAGTTCATCAAGATAAGAGCAGGATATCATGGTCAAACCCCAAAGTCAACCATAGGATCGTCGCCAGAATGAAATCTAAGTTTCATCAAAACCTTATCGATTTGCTTTCGGAATAGAAAATCAAAGGTTTAGGGATATAGTTAGTTATAATAAAGATATCTAGGCTTAAATTACTCATGAATGTTATGCCAAATACTTGTTATAAAAACTATGGCTGCACTATTATTCGGTGTGCGCCGGATGATGTAATTTTGAGACAATTTTTTATATTTTGCAATAGAATTGGTTTTGTGTGTGCATGCGTTATGTTGATTGGAGATTATGGAATAATCTGTGGAGGGCCCTATGATAGTGACAGGTCTTTAACCAAATGCAATTAGATTTCTTTCCATTCCTTTGATACTCTATTTTTGTGTGAGAAATGCAGTATGAAGAGTTCACCAATGAATAATTGTATGAATGAGTACTTTCATTTGCTTTATACCTAGATTAATTTGCTATTTGAATTGCTTTCTACCTGGTACGACATGATTCTTTCATTTTCTCTTTATCTAGAATAGTCTAATTGTGTCTACTCCATAAGTATAGATCTTGTTTGGAATACATTGTTTGAATAAGATTGAGTAAGTAAAAGTGTGAGAGCCTTCTTATTAAAAGATAGTACTTCTTTTTAGTTTAATAGAATAGATTTCTTTTTCACTTAGTGATTTAGAGCTTAAGCCTAAAGACTCAAGACAAAAATCCCAAAATAATCTAACACAAGTAGAAGTTAGAAGCACTCCCATATCATCCATGAATTGATTCAATAGAGAATAACTATTAAGAAATTAGCTGATAACTTTAGCGATCAAGACATTAATATAATCAACGACACCATCTCCATACTAATCTTAAGCTTAGACCCTAACAGGAACATAACGACATAAGGAATAACTTCTAGCACATATAGTGCATTTGTACTTCATCAGTCTATGCACCTTGGTTGAAAATTTATCATTGACAATTTAAAGACATTAAATTGGCAAAACATTTTGGGACTGTTGCCAGGGAAGTACAAATAGAAGTTAAGAAAAAAAAATCAAAACATGATATGCATAGAGATAGAGAATTTAGAGGTATATTTGTAGGGTGAGGAAGAAGTTTAATTCCTACAAATCCACTCACTTCACCTAGACTTCGAGAATCCACACCACCTACTCAGACCCGAATTCCTTTTAGAGGTTGACAGAGGCTTCCTGAAATCTCAAGATCAGAAATCCAATATAGAAATTCACCCACTTCATGTACTGAAGCCATAATAGAAGAAAATCCTACATCCCCAACTACAGGAGTAAATTTTCTATCCTCCACTAGTGAGCAAATTTTGGGAGAAAAATTAGAAGTTCCTAGCGAAGAGGAGGAATTAGAAACTTATTTTGAGCAACCATTGATAGAGGAACTAGAAATATTAGAAGAATGCTATATTAGTTCTAAAGAATCTATCATGGATGCAGAAGGGGAAGGAGAAGTACACAATTTCCATGGCGAAGAAGATAGGATTGGAGGAAGAGGAAGAGGAAGAGGTAGAGGTGGTGATAGGAATAGAGGAGGTGGAGGCAGAGGAAACCAAGATACTTCTGGTTTCCCTATTCTTGATGAAGATACAAGCCTCACAATGAAAAATATATCACCCTCAATTCTTCCTAATTTCCATGGAAAAAGAAACGAAGATCCAGAGACATTTCTCTTTGAATTTGAAGTATTATGCAGATCGCATGACTATCTGCATGATGCTCAAAAGTTAAAATTGTGTCCTTCCACATTAAAAGACTCAACATTAAAATGGTTCATGAGTCTAGGAGTGCATTCTATAACAACCTGGGGACAAATGAAAGAGGATTTCTTAGGCAAATATAGAGATTATTGTATGCCTAGTAACCTTAAATATGAAGTCTTCAAAATTACACAAAAAGAAGTTAAAAGTCTTGAAGACTTAGTAGAAAGGTTTGTTTACAATGTTAAAAGAGAAAAAATGGATAATTTGGATGAAGAAATCTTAAAGTCCCTGTTACTCAGAGCTATTAAAGATGAGTGGATTGATCTCCTTAACCTAACTAGTAAAGGAGATATTTCCCAACTACCATTTGCAGATATTTGTGATTTATGTGTACATATCTCAAGGGGTAAAACACGAGTTGGAAGGAGTCCTGGAGTCTCTTGTCAAGAATTAGCAAATCTGCAGCTGGGATAGTCAGTAGGGTAGAATTAGGAAATTTTCTTGATACGTTCAAAAGAGAGATTTTAGGGAGCCTAAGTGAGCAGATATACACCCTTAAAATATAAAACAAGCAAAATTCTGAAAATGTTGCATTATCTATCTTCTGTCCCAAATGTCGGAAGAAACATGCTCTAAGAGAGTGTCCCTTAGATTCAAAAGCCATAGAAACCTATGTCATATGTGCAGATAATCATGATACAAAGGAATGTCCATCCTTACTAGTTCTTAACGCTCTCTTTAATGATGAAGGAATATCAAAACCAATAGAACCTCTCTACTTTATAGCCAAAAGACCATGGAAATATCCCCAACCAAATCAATCACAAGGATTTAGACCACAACAATTTGCCTAGTCTTCACAAAATAATTGGAATTCAGCCTGGCAGCCTTGGGCTTAGCCACAGTCACAACCTTGGAATCAAGGATGGAAAAATCCATATGGAGTCCATGCTCAATTATATCAACAATACTCACCATCTTACCTTCCACCACAATTTCTACCACCATCTAATCAAATTCCCCAAGCTAACCAATTACCACAAATTTCAGTTCAAAATCAAAACCCACACCTCTTGCTACCATTTCCACAAAAACCAAATCAATTACCCGCTCAACCACTTCCTAATCCTAATAATAAAATACCACAACAATCGGTATACAACATGGAGGGGAAAAATCCTCAAACTTATGTAATAACTCCACTAGACCTAAATAATGTTCAATTAAGATTTGGAAGAGTATTACCAAGAAAGCCCCCTGTTGTCATTCAGGAAACAAGATCCAATCTTCAAAAACACAAAAACCAAATAGAAGAAGGGGAGACCTCTCTCCCTTAGAAGGAAAACATACAAACAGAAAAAGTTCCAATAAACAGTCCCATCATAGAACAACCCTTGGTATCAATTATACCACCTTTCCCTGAATGGTTGAAAATTGATGAAGGAGTAGAAAAACAAATTATAACAGAAAAAGTTCCAATAAACAGTCCCATCATAGAACAACCCTTGGTATCAATTATACCACCTTTCCCTGAATGGTTGAAAATTGATGAAGGAGTAGAAAAACAAATTATCTTGTCTGATTAGAACATGATGGATGAATTGAGAAATGTTTGTATTAAGATTCCTTTACCAATTTTTACAAAAACAATTAAGGAACTACGTACAAAAAGATCAGGTAGAAAAAGAAAAGATATAAAAAGAATTCAGTTAGTTGGAAAAATTGCAGATATTTGAAAATTCAAAAATACTTAGATCCAGGAAGCCCCATTGTAAAATTTCACATCAATGAAACTGGAATACCAAACACACTGATTCATCAAGGAGTAGCCATAAACATAATGAGAAAACAAGTTATGGACACACTTAGGCTTCCTAACCTTCAATAAACACCAACCTTATTGCAATTAGCAGATAGGTCTATGATTAAACCTGATGGTGTATTGGAAGATGTTTGTGTATCCTTAGATTCTTGGGAGTATCCTGTTGATTTCATGGTCTTAACACCCAAGAATAATTTAGGAGGACATCCATTAATTCTAAGAAGACCTTGGTTAGCTACAGATGATGCTTTCATCGGTTGTAGATCAGGTGACATGTTTAACTCAGATGGAAATTCTACGAAGAAATTTACATTATATCCTCTTGCAAGAACAACAATAGATACATAAACTGAAGAATGGATAGAATATGAAGAAGATGTACAACTTATTTTTACTACTAAACAATTAAAAGATGAAGACCAAATTCTAAATTTACTGGAAAATAATGAGTCTTCCTCACATTATGATTGTAGTCATAATGAGTATCTCTCATCTAAACAAGTATCATTGCTTTCCACGGAAAAATTTGGGAATTCCTCGATAGATATTTTTCCACGAAAAACCCTGAATGTCAATGAAAACTTGGAAGAAGTGCAAAAGAATCAGTTGATAGAAATTTTAATGAAAAATTCTTTTTCTTTTGCATGGGAATACACTGACATGAGAGCAATTGATCCTAAAACTTTCATACATCATATCTACATTGAATAAAATGCAAGACCGGTTAGACAACCTCAATGGAGAATGAACCCAAATTTAAAAGAAATTGTTAAGGAGGAATTGCAGAAATTGTTAAATGTAAATTTCATCTATCCAATATCTCACAGTTAGTGGGTTTCACCCCTAGTAATCGTTCCTAAGAAAAATGGAAAATGGAGAGTATGCATCGATTATAGGGAAGTAAACAAAGAAACATTAAAAGACCACTTTCCACTGCCTTTTATAGATCAGGTCTTAGACACACTAGTAGGAAAAACTGTTTTTCCTTGTTGGATGGGTTCAGTGGATATAACTAGATTCAGGTAGCCCCTGGAGATCAGGATAAAACCACATTTACTTGCCCATGGGGAAATTATGCTTACCGAGTACTTCCCTTTGGATTGTGCAATGCTCCAGCAACATTCCAAAGAGTAGTCCTCGAATTTTTTTCTGATCTTATTCATGATTGTGTGGAAGTGTACATCGATGATTTCACAGTTTATGGAGATTCCTTCAATGAAGCTCTGGAAAATTTTGAAAAAGTACTAATAAGATGTAAGGAAACACATATCTCGTTAAGCCGTGAAAAAGGTTTCATGATGTTTAACGAAGGAATTGTTTTAGGTCATCATATTTCAGTGGATGGAATCAAAGTAGACTCATCTAAAGTTGAAGCCATTTCTAAGTTATCAGTGCCAAGTTTTCAAAAAGATGTTAGACGTTTTCTTGGTTTTACTGGATATTATAGAAGATTCATATAAAACTTCACAAAAATTGCATCCCCACTCTTTAAATTACTCACCAAAGACTGTGAATTCAATTGGGATTCTGAATGTCAAGCTACCTTTGAAACTTTGAAAAAGAGAATTTCTAAAGCACCTATCTTAAAAGGAACTAACTGGAAATTTCCTTTCCATATCTCAACAGATGCTTCAGATTTAGCCTTAGGGGTCATGTTAGGACAAAAAAAATCTTACTCATGCAATCTATTATACTAGTAAAAATCTAACTCCTGTAGAGTTAAATTATACTATAATTGAAAGGAGTTTTTAGCTATAGTTCATGCCATTAACAAATTCATACATTACATAACTGGCTATGAAACTTTTTTTCACACATACCATTCTTCCATTAGATAACTAATGAATAAACCAATCACTAATGGAAGAATAACTAGATGGCTCTTACTGTTACAAGAATTCAACATAACCATTCTAGATAGACCTGGAAAACAGAATACAATTGCTGACTTTTTATCTAGAATATAAAATGAAAATAATGATCAACCCGTAGAGGATAAATTTCCTGATGAATATCTTTTTGCAGTATCTACTAAATCACCTTGGTATGTAGATATTGCTAACTATTTAGCTACAGGAAAAATGCCATTTCATTTATCTCCTAGAGAAAAGAGAAGAATAGTCCACAATAACACATCTTATTCATGGATAAATGAAGAGTTATACAAGACAAGACTAGATCTCATCATCAGAAGATGTGTTCGAGAGGAAAAAATACCATAAATACTTAAAGCTTGCCACGATGAGCCATGTGGGGGACATTTTTCTGATAAAAGGACTACTTCCAAAATATTTCTTTTAGGATATTATTGGCCTTCCATTTTTAGGGACACCAAAGAATATGTTAAAAGATGCGATAATTCTCAAAGAATGGACAAACCCCCTCTTTCAAATGAAATGCCACTGCAACCACAAGTACTCATCGAACCATTTGAGAAGTGGGCACTAGATTTTGTTGGACCAATCAGCCCACTTTCGAAGAAAAAGAAGTATATTGTGGTATGTAATGATTATGTCACTAAATGTGTAGAAGTTAAAGCACTTCCTTTTGCTACTGAAAATGTTGTAGTTTCATTTCTTTTTGAGGATATTTTTACTCGTTTTGGTGTTCCAAGAGAAATTATAACAGATCAAGGAACACAATTCACATCCAGATTAGTAGAGAGGCTTGTGGATCAATACAAAATCAAGCATAGGAAGTCCACTCCATACCATCCACAAGCCAATGGTCAAGTTGAGTCCACAGATAAGGTGATTGAAGTTTTCCTTACAAAGATTGTACATCTACACAGGAAGGATTGGGTGGAAAAGCTTCCAGAAGCTTTATGGGCCTACAAAACTACATGGAGAAATACTATAGGACATACTCCCTATGAACTTGTTTATGGGAAGCAAGTCTTACTTTCGATAGAATTCCAGATCCAGACCTATAAGACAGAAGTCCAGTTAGATATTGATTTATCAAAAGCACAAAAGAAAAGGATGACACAACTAAATGAACTTGATGAAATCAGACAAGAAGCCTTCCAGAGAACTAGCTTAGTTCAACAACATAGATCTAGATGGCATGATAAGTACATTAAGGAAAGGAAATTTCATCTAGGAGATGGGCATTACTATTTGATTCAAAATTCAAGAACTTTCAAGGGAAATTCCGAACCCACTAGCTTGGACCTTATGAAATTGAAAGTGTTTTTGACAATGGTGCAGTTAGAATCAGGACTATTGATGAAGAGAAAATTCCTCTATTAGTAAATGGACATCAACTCAGATTGTACCAGAAGCCATTGAAAAGAGAGGATTTTGTTAAGATGTTCCAAGATAATTCAGAGCTTAAAATGATCAATAAGAATTCTTCTCCTTTTCCACCTTAGAAATTTTTACTCAGTTTACTCTCTATAATAATAATAATAATAATAATAATAATAATAGGTAAATAATAATAATAATAATAATAATAATAATAATAATAATAATAAGGTATAAACATGGAAACCAACATATTGTTCGCAAGTTTATACAGAAAATTTAGAGTGAAAACCAATTTTTTGTTGGCACTTCAAATTTTCCTTTCAAAAAGAAAATAATAAAGTTCCTTTATTAAAACGTTTTTCTTTGTTAGCTACAAAATCAACAACTTTCTACAGTTTGGAAAACTTTCCGTAGCCACGACAAGTTTCTGCAACCTAATAATTTTCAGTGTACAAGGACACTTGGTGATTTGAATTAAAGGACAATTGACAAAGCAAAGTACGTGCAGGATATATCAGAACAACAAACAAGGTTAGAAAAAGTGGATCAAAGATATGTGCTACTTTAATTTAGCAATAGGGATTGATATATTGCATATATGACTAAGAAGACATAGTACTACCAAATATTAAAATGAAATCATCGTAACTTAAGGGTGATGGTCGTCTAACAAAATATCATAAGCCACCACTTAAAAAGTCACGTCACATCCTCATTCCAAATCCATTGAAGTAATTACCAAATACTAATTTTAAATGTGCCTAACGGTCTAATTCATTCCTATAGCCCTTATTATAATCCACCGATTCTTACACTCCTTTGAATTTTCATAGCCACTCCATCCTTCTGCCACTTAGCAAAACCCTACCAACACAATTCTCTTGTCAAGGTAACGAGTCTTTGAGCCAAAGCATCTCTCATAATGGGGATAATTGTTCGAACTGAGCTAGCAGGGAAGAAATTCCTGGAGGGATACCCTTAGATCAAGGAGCTGCTGCAAAAGAAACAATGGTTGCATTTCATTGAAAAATTCAACAACTTTCACAAGGAAGTGACCAAGACATTTGCGTGCTCATTTGATGGAACTGAAGCCAAAATATGAGACACTAAGGTCACCATAACAAAGTCCATGATAGAAGAGGCTGCAAAATTTCCAAGGAGCGACGAAAAATGGTTCAAGAACATAGGAATTAATGTTGAGGATTGGAAGATCTTCCTCAAAAATTCAAATATGGACACCACTTTCTTTAAGAAAGGTATTCCTAGCACAACCCTTAAGAGAAAATGGAGAAATTGATTGCTTATACTTCAAAAAATTGTCACCAGTGGGGGTAGGTTCAGTTATATGTATTTTTACCATGTTAGGATAATGATTCATTTTCTTGAAGATCACCAGATGAACCTTCCTTACTTTCTCTTAAATATTCTCAAGAAAATGTCTACAAACATTCAAAAGAAAATCCAGTGTATAGGAAACACCATGTATCGTCATGGCCAGATAAAGATATTAGTTGAGTTCCATCTTTAGAGTATAGGGGATAACTGGGAGAGTTTCCTAGTTAGGAACCATTTTGAAGAAAGATCGCAAGAAAAAACCAGCAGCAGTAGGACCCTCAGAGGAAGGAAGAGAACCATAGAAGGGGTAAAAGAGCAGGAACCCTAGACTCACCCAGAATTATCAGAAGAAGAGTTGCCCATAGTAGACATATTATAGAGAATGAAGGAGGGGAATCTTAAAAAGAATAAACTTGGCAAAAGAGAAAAAGAAATACCACAAATCAAGACCCTTCCTCAGGAAGAAAAATCAGAAACTAAAAGAAAGAAGGTTCATGGATCACAAACCTCAGGATTGAGGAGGAGCACAAGGTTGAGCACAGTCTAAGAGACAATGCCAAAAGCTACAGAGCACATTGATCTTGAGGAAAATGAGCCAATTGAAAACCCTGAAAGTCCTCCAAAAGGGTCACCAAAATCATCATCGAGGGTATCACCACCACCTTGCAGGTCACCTCTGAGAAGACAAGTGCATAGTCCAGGTATTACCTTATCTAGTAGGAGATATATGACTATATAGAGTCATTGGAAAGAAAGGAGACAACAACCAAGGAAACAATTCAGAGTCCTGGAGAAGGGAGCAACCAGTTAAATGAACCACAGGAACACTCAACCACAAACATTTTAAAGCAAGATATTTTTGAATTAGAAACATTGAATAGGTACCTCAAGAATGAGAATCATGCATTGAAGGCACAAAGTGATATCCAGATTGCAAAAAGTGACAATCTCATCCTCCATTTGAACTTGTGGTATAAAAATAACAAAAAGCTGAAGAAGGAAAATAGGATGATGCAAAGAGAGATTATTAGCTTAAAATATAAAATTCTCATGAGAAAACCTAGGATTCCAGTAGCTTCGAAAAAGAGGAAAAAAATGAAACTTGGAGGTGATGAAAAAAATACACAAGTGACTGACAAGGATGAAGTGTATGAGGACATACAAAACCTCTAGCCTGGGGGAATGTAGAGTCCAAATATTGTCTTACCATGACACCCCTTTTTGCCTATGTTTCCTCTATTTTCCTACATTTGCCACCTAAATAATGCCACATCCACCAGGCTTTGATTAAATTAAGTAATAATATGTCTTCTTCTTTATGTTTGATTATATTCCCTATTGTTTTGTTAAAGAATGCAATTGGCTACAGAATTGGTCCGTTTCCAGAGCTAATCTAGATTTCTGTAGATGTATCAATTGTTTGCAAGGTTCAAAAGATCCAGGTTAGCGACGACGTATACAAATGGATAGGGAATGGTCCCATAATGGATACCTTCCTATCCCCTTGAACCGGTTCATCAAGATAAGAGCAGGATATCACAGTCAAACCCCAAAGTCAACCATAGGATCATCGCTGGAATGAAATCCGAGTTTCATCAAAACCTTATCGATTTGCTTTCAGAATAGAAAATAGAAGGTTTAGCGATATAGTTAGTTAGAATAAAGATATATAGGATTAAATTACTCATGATTATTATGCCAAAGACTTGTTATAAAAAATATGGCTGCACTGTTATTCGGTGTGCGCTGGATGATGTAATTTTGAGACAGTTTGTTAAATTTCGCAATAGAATTTTTCTTGTGTGTGCATGCATTGCATTGATTGGAGATGATGGATTGAACTATGGAAGGCCCCTACAAAAATGGCAGGTCTTTAACCAAATGCAATTAGATTTCTTTCCATTCCTTTGAATACTTTTTTTTGTGTGAGAAATGCAGTATGATGAGTTCACTAGTGAATCATTGTATGCATGAGTACTTTCATCTGCTTTAAACCTATATTAATTTGCTTTGAATTGCTTTCTACCTAGTACAACATGGTTCTTTCATTTTCTTTTATCTAGAATAGTCTAATTGTGTTTACTCCATAAGTATAGATCTTGTTGGAATATCTTGTTTGAATAAGATTGAGTAAGTAAAAGTGTGAGAGCCTTCTTCTTAACAATTGAATTCGGACAATAATTCTTTTCAGTTTAATAGAATATATTGCTTTTGCACTTAGTGAATTAGAGCTATAGCCTAAAGACTCAAGACAAAAATCCAAAAATAATCTAACACAAGTAGAAGTTAGAAGCACTCTCATATCATCCATGAACTAATTCAATATAGAATAACTCTTAAGAAATTAGCTGATAACTTTAGGGATCGAGACATTAATATAATCAACGACACCATATCCATACTAATCTCAAGTTTAGACTGTAACAAGAACATAACGACATAAGGAATAAATTCTAGCATATATAGTGCATCTGCACTTCATTGTCTACGCACCTTGGTTGACAATTTATGATTGACAATTTAAAGACATTAAATTGGCCAAACACCATCTCCATTTTAACCCTCGTGATTTCTGTTCCGTGAGCCTCTTCCGTCAGATGAGCCTTGGTTTTTCTCCTTCCATCGTCACTATATGCTTGGCTGATCATACGCTTTCACTTTGTTACTTCACCCCTTTTGAGGAACAGTTGCAATGAGTGGTCTTATTAGCCAGCCTCTTCACATAAATAAACATTTTCTGAGAAGTTCCAATGTCGTCGGAACCAGTTGCTATCCTTTATACCACTCCTTCTTTGGATGAGTCACCTTTAAGCTCTTTTCTGACTCATAAAAGATGAAAATATCTCCGAGTATTTTTCCTTTTTTGACTCGTTAAAAGAAATTAAAAACAAGGGGTCTGCTTTCAAGCTCTTTTCCAACTCTAAAACTATGAAAAGATTGTCGAGCGCTTGTCCTTTTCATCTCATAAATGGATTGGAAACGACATCTACTCAATATAAGTTTAACCATTTTCCAGACCGAGATAGATTACTTACGAAAAAGGAATACGTTGATCGAACATGGTCAATAGGTTCTCTCTTGTATTATTTTACGTTTTTTCACACTTGAGAGGAAAATTTACGAAAAAGAAATTGTGGATTTTTCTTTTTTTCCCTTTTAAAACTATCTAAATATGAAAAGTACCGAGTTCTCATTGTTGTTAAACTTGTGAAAGCATCAAATAGCGACAAACTTGTCTATCATGACAAGACCAAGTTTCACCTTCGCTAGACTCGTTAAAGCATCACATAGATATGGATTCACCTGAAGGGTGGAATTATACCACAATCATATGTTATCCTCCTCAAGTTTGTTAAAAAATAAAGAGGTACTAGTCAGCAATGACTGGGGAAAATGGGAAAAGGGATAAATCAATTTATGGTAGCAAGTCGCTCTTGAACATGACACTTGCACTTCATCTCTATGACTATTTGGGTTGGGTTATCTGCTTGATGGTTATCATACCTATGGTCTATCACATCGTCCATCAATTTGGTTTTGGGTCAATGCTACCAATTCATTCATTGTCGCTGACATTTTCAAGAGAAGTCACTCAGTAAACTTCATCCTTTGCAATACTCATAAACCATCATTTTCATGACCACCATTCCTGAACATTGTGTCGTCAGTCACATTCTGTCTTCAAAATCATTACACTCGTTTCATGTCGTTGATGGGGGATACATCAAGGCCCTCCTGCGATGAGTTGCTTCTTGTCTACATCAACACATTATCCAAGAAGTTGACTTAGAAACACCCTTCCAATACCTTGAGGTGTGCATACATCAATGGCAAGTTTCTCACTCCTGGCGACAGGTTGACATCACACGCCTTTGACCGAAAGACTTTGTATGGTGTTCGACACCAAAACATCTATTCACACCATGCAGAATGTACTGTAGTACCTTGAGAATCATTAGCATTATCGGTGGTTTCTCTCGCGTCTGTTAACATTTTCACATGGTTAGACTCATACTTGAGTGAACTATTGGATGAGATAGAAGACCCCAGATCTAGTTTCATCCATCTGGGCTGCGAATTCAGGAGAGTACTAAATCATCTATACTATGGCTTTACATAGATGGTCATCCTATCATGGGTCTATATCTATAGATGACTATCTGATTTATGTACATGTAATGAAAAGTTTATATGCCGAGTATGGGTATGCCTTCCCTCAACGATTCATGAAAAATTCAAAGATATCATGACATTATGTATTGTTGGGCATGGAATCCCCCCACAGCATGTTTTGGGGCTCAAAGCCCAAGTTTTGCGTACTATTATTGTAAATACTCTGTGAATTACGGGCACGGAGTGCAAATTAATAGAGTCATAGGGTTGTCTGCCCTAAGTTTTGAAGGTAGTGTCGGCCTACCCATGGTCCGTAGACCATGGGATTGTATAAATAGAGTGAGGCTCTAAGTTGTAAAGAGTGATGAACAATTAGTCAAGGAATGGAGTCTAGAAGATAGCGAGCATAGAGAAAAGGTCTAAGTGCTTTTGGGTCATAGTAGTAGGAAGAGTCTTTGTAGCTGAGTGTGCAGAACCCTGCAGCTGAATCCGCAGGATGAAGTCAAGTTTGTAACCAAGGAAGAAGAATAATAAAGAGAAGTTTGATTCCAAATCTTGTGTATCTATTCTTGTGCTATTTCCTATTTAATTATATTGTCTTCTTTATCACATGCACTTATATGAATGCTAAACACTGTTAAACATAACTAGACACATACAGATAGGCTAAGTGATCAACTAATATCGAGTTAATAGTAAGGAATTGAGTAATAACATGGATTGGGCCTTGAGCAGGGCTACACGAAGGCAGCATCGCGGGCGGCGAGGTATTGATAGATGCATGTAGAAACGTGCATGCAGGGTTAAACCGCAAACCACCAAAAATTATCAGACATCTCTAGGGTGCGGAAACCTAGTTCTAGCACCCTCCCATACTACTTCAGGTGAGACAATAGTCTGCACTCCACGGATTTTTGCTGAAAGGGCTATTAGTGTCAAGATTTATTTGGCTAAATCACCTTTGAACCTAGATCAGGCCTCGACAAGCCAACAAATGGTTCTTTTGTTAGGACCAGGATCTGCATAAGGGTTGTCTGATGTCGTGTCACTGGAATCCAACAAAGAAAGAAATTGAAGGGTGGTTGGACAAGAAGATTCATGAGTTCGCGGCGTAGGAAAACAAGAATACGCAAGTATCTAAGGAATAATGGTTGGAGTGCTACTTATATATGGAAATCCATGAAATTTTCTTTGCATCCTTTCCTTCTGAACTGTATGAGTGGATTGTGAAGCTAACAGACAGTCAGGGAAGGTGTAGGCTCGATAAACCAATCGTGTGGAATTCAGAATTAGTGCATAGATTAGAAGCCTCATAAGATAAGATCACACGAGTTGTGGACCATTGGCTCGATTGAATTATAGGAGGATTTATCATTGAGTTCGCGGTAGATATGATAGTCAGCTACAGTGAGGTGCAATGATGCTTCCTCAAAGGACTGCGAGGTAAGTATATCAAATCTTTGAGCACTTGGATTAGGATGCTATTGTGTGAAAAGCAGGTTATGCAAATAAAGTAATGTTTTGAACTATGTGAAGTGGCAATATCTATAGAAACAAAAGTACTGAAGAATTTGAAACTAGTCCCTTAATTTCACCCTCACAGGAAAGCGAAGAAGATCTCGCAAAAGTTTCACCGAGAAGCGCGATCAGTGTAATAAGATAGTGAATTTTGTGCTTACCACCTCCACCCACACCACCACCCGTCTCACCATCTTCACCTCCATCTCCACCTTTTCCACCTCCACAGTTTAGTATGGTGAGTGTGATCAAACTGTCAGTATTCAAAGGAGCAGGGAATGAAGATCTAGACCAATTCTAGTTTGTAGTAAGGGCGGTATGGGAAGCACAAGGAGTTGTGGATGACAATATAAAGAAGGCTACATTGGTAAGCATGTCGCAGGATTGTGCATTAACATGGTACATTAAGCATTCTAATAACAATGTAAACTTTGAAACAGGAATTGATACTGTTACCCGTTTTGTAGAGGTGGCAAAAAAATGACCCGATTTTCAAAAGTGGTGATGCAGAATACACATGTTTTTTTTAGAACATGGTTTTTGGAACTTTAATTTTTTCATGTGCATTAAGTTTTAGAATGGTAGTGAATGGTAGTGATTTTCATCCTGATTTTAAAAAGTGAGTATTCTGCATCACACCCTTTTTTTAAAAGACCTATTTTTTGACATTAAATTTTCTAGTGTGTGAAATGTAAAAAATTATTTTCTAAATTTGATAGTTTTTGAAGTGGTCATTTTATTCATATTTTCTTGTTCTCTATCTTAATTTTTTTTTTTTTTTTAGTGGGGTTTTAATTGTTTTGCGTTTTTAAATTAGAAAGTCGATAGTTTGAATTTCAGATAATCTACATATTTATACATCCTTAATTAATTTTTCAATCCACATGAAATAATTGTTTCTAAAAGACAACATTTTTTAACAATGGACATAAAAATAACCATTTTTAACACAAATATAACAAAAAAACTAAACGTTTTGATAATTTTTTGCTAGAATTAACATGTCAAAATCACAATTTTTATACAAAAATATTAACTAAAAATGGTCAAATAATAGTTTTTTTTTATGAATTTCATGTCAAAAAAATAATAATAACAACTTTTTTTTTTCAAAAAATAATAATTAACTTAAAAATCAATGCGAAAATCACAGTTGTGCTCTCCCCCGCCCACCCCTCCACCGCCACTGCCCCCGCCCACCCCTCCACCTCCACCGCCCCCTCCCCGCCCACCCCGCCCACCCATCCCCCTCCATCGCCACCGCCACTGCCCCCCCGCCCACCCTGCCCACACCCTCCCCCCCCCCCCTCCACCGCCACCCCGCCCACCCCTCCACCGCCACTGCCCCCTCCCCGCCCACCGCCACCACCCCCTGCCCGCCCACCCCGCCCACCCATCCCCCGCCACCGCCCCCTCCCCGGCCCCCCCGCCCACCCCGCCCACCCCTCCCCGCCCACCCCGCCCACCCATCCCCCAACACCGCCCCCTCCCGGCCCCCCTGCCCACCCCTCCACCGCCACCACCCCCTCCCTGGCCACCTCTCCCCCTCCCCCTCCCCCACCCCCTCCGCGGCAGCGGCACCCCCGGGCCGCCTCGCCCCACCGGACCGGCGGCAGGTCGATTCCGGGAATCGACCCGCCGCCGGTCGGGTGGGGCGGGGCGGCCTGGGGGTGGCGCTGCGCGGATCTAGAACACATCTACCCAAATCTTCAAGTAATTTCGAATCAAACAATGAATACTTTATTCTCCCACCTTCACATGCAATTGTTTTATTTCTAGACGCACGTTAGGAGGGACAATGTTGAAAATGGATCCACCTTTTTTAAGAGTTGATCTAGTCTATATACTCGTCGCACTTCATTTTATCCCATTCTCTTCTCTTAAACTTCTCTTTTCATTCCTTTTTTTCTAGTTTGTTTCCTCCTATTTGAATTCTCTCATGCATCCCCCTAGCAACTTCCCCTGAATCCTTCTTCTTATTCCAAGAATGGAGGTGAGACACCTCTTTAGTCTTCCTAGTCAGAATTTGCCTCCAAAATTTCTTAGGAGCTAGCTTAGAGAGGTGTAAGAGATTCCCTTGTCTTTGACGAATGTATTGCCTCTTTTTCCTTTTAGTTAGGACTTTATATATTTTTATCTTGTCCATTTTAAGAGATTCATCAACAGCTTCCTTAATTGCTCTCCTCGCACTTTTACACTTTTTGTCATACCATGGATTGGTTTTTCTATTTCTTTTATTATTTGATATAGGAAAAATAATTTGCAAAATTTGATAACTAATTCTCTAAATCCCTTTCCAAGACTAACACTTGAAAAATCAATTAGGTAACAAACATGCTATTAGATAGAACTATTTGTTTCTTTATTTCACCAAACCAAATTGAAAAAATAATTTTATAAATTAAAAATCAATAATACAATCTTAGAAGGAGTTTAAACCTATTATTATAATCATGATGTGAATTTGAATAGCTAGATTCTTAGCACATCTAATATTCTCTTTTATTCTGCTATCAATGATATCATATTTTCCAACGTTTGATACATTGTGCAAGGCCTATCTATATAAAAGGATCATGAAATACAAAAAATGGAGAACCTTTTCCCACGAGCATGTGTGTGCTTGACACAATGGGTGTTCTGTATGTACAGAATGGGTGTTCTGTATGTACAGGTAATATCATAAAGTTAGAAAATAATGATATTACCTGTACATACAGAACACCCATTCTGTATTCTTAATATACATATCATCAATAATTTCAAATTAATCTTTCTTGTCAAGTGGAAATTTGATTACAGTCATTAGATAAGTTTTTGAGAGTGAATAGGCTTATAAGTAATTATACTCAGGGAGAATTTTCTAACTATAATAGCTAGTTTAATTTTATAACATGTTATGTCAATTTTTTCTTTTTATTTTTATAAAAATCTCATTGCCAACTGATTTACCAACCAATGGTGACAAGAAATAAGTACATTTTTATATAGTCAACCAAAAAAAAGCAATATAACTAAACAAATTGTTTAAGTTTGTTTTTGTTTAAATCACTAAATAAATAAAATTTATGATAAGCAACTTAAATACTTATAAATCGAATTTATAATTTCAATAATTTTTGTAAACCAACCTATCAAAAATGTTGCCTTCCTTAAACTCTCAAGTACTTTTAAATGAAAAAACTTTTCCGTGCAAAGTCAGATTCCAGAGAATTCCAAAGCTGCATGGAGTTATTAAGTCACATGGAGTTATTAAGTCACATGTAGTAAGTTAATGATAGTTGCATTATATTTTCCTAAGGTTGGTTGAAATATCACAATATTCTCATAAGAAAAAGTGGTAAGTCAATGATTTATTTAGTTATTATATAGAACTAAACTTAACTGAATTGTGGTTTCCCAAAAACAATTGTTCTGACTTCATTCATTTGTCAAATCCTAAAATATTTCCAAAAATTTAAAAATTAATGGTTTTAACTTCGTTCTTTGTCAAAATCTCTACAATGAAGATAAAAATGACCATTAAGATAAAAATGACCATTACAGAGTGTTTGCAACTAATGCTTTGATAATGTAAACAATGAACATAAAAATGACCATTACATAGTATTTGCAACTAATGCTTTGATAATCTGTTAAATTATAACTTGAACTGTATTTAATAACTACACAGGTAGGCGAGCCAAACCAGGATCACCAGTGTTGGGAGAGGCCCGAAGACATGGACACACCTCGCACTGTCTATAAAGTAGACACACAACATCCTGGATCAGACGTTGCTGCAGAAACTGCTGCAGCGCTTGCAGCCGCCTCCATAGTTTTCCGTACAACGGACAGTAGTTATTCTCAACAACTCCTTCAAACTGCAATACGGGTATATTAATTACATCTACTGAACTTCAAACGTAATATACTTATTCTTTGCAATCTTTTTAAATCTTACCGATCAATTTTCTGTTTGGTGAGGTCAGGTGTTTGATTTCGCGGATAAATACAGAGGCTCTTACAGTGATTCTCTAAATTCGGCAGTTTGCCCATTCTATTGCTCTTACTCAGGATATCAAGTAAGAACTCTTTTGATTAGCATACCTGTATAAAATAGGTAATAGATGATGATATGATTGTCATGGCACGAGCCTTTGCTTGCAGGACGAATTACTGTGGGGAGCAACATGGTTGCTAAAAGCCACGAATAAAGTATCATATTTTAACTACATTCAGTCAAATGGCCCGACGCTTGGCGCCGATGATAACGGTGATTTGTTCAGCTGGGATCAGAAGCATGCAGGAGCCAGAATTCTTTTGTCTAAGGTGAAATTATGCACCAACCTAAACACACAGTCGTAATTTTATTGGATTATGCCAGCATCATTCTTTCCCTCTGTAATGTTACTCCAACGTTATTATTTACTCTAATTTTGCCTTCGTTGCGTAGGAAGTTCTATTAAGAAATATACAGTCCCTTAACGAATACAAGAGCCATTCGGACATAGACATTCCCTCACCTCGAGAGAGATTGTAACTCTCTCTTCTGTATAGAGTGAAAGATGTTGAATTCCACTTTTGCAAGTTCTAACAGTTTCTCTCTCATCAAATATGGCGTCCTAAACCAAAAATTTGTGAACTAGAGCTCACAAGCTCCGAAGCCGGTACGGGTCGATTCCCGGAATCGACCCACCGCCGGTTGGGCGAGGTGGGGCGGCGCGGGGGTGCAGCTGCGCACCCCCGCGCCGCCCCGCCCCGCCCGACCGGCGGCGGGTCCATTCCGGGAATCGACCCGTACCGGCTTCGGAGCTTGTGAGCTCTAGTTCACAAATTTTTGGTTTAGGACGCCATATTTGATGAGAGAGAAACTGTTAGAACTTGCAAAAGTGGAATTCAACATCTTTCACTCTATACAGAAGAGAGAGTTACAATCTCTCTCGAGGTGAGGTGATGAGTTGTCATTGCATATCGTCTCCAAATTAATTGAATTTGAGTCCTGAAAAAATCAAGAAAGTAAAAATGGGAAGTTTATATGTGTAGATGGTGGAAAGATTATGGGTTCCCTCAAGTAACATTCGCACGGCATCGTCACGTGGAATACTACACTTTAGCAGCTTGCATTGCAAATGATCCTAAACATTCTGCCTTCCGACTCGGATTTGCCAAAATATGTCATATGATCACGGTTCTCGACGATATCTACGACACCTTCGGAACAATGGAGGAGCTCGAACTCTTAACCGCAGCATTTAAGAGGTGATATCTGGAGAGGCCTATTTCATACATATAATTCTTATCTATTTTTAATAACTTTACCTTCAAATTAAGAAAAAGTATACTAATCCTTCTCGATTTTAAATAAATAACTTTCCTTTCGAATTAAGAATATGCATTCTACTAATCGAGTCAACGAATATTACTATTGCATAAATTGTGTATATAATGATCAGATGGGACCCGTCTTCAATAAAGTGTCTTCCAGATTATATGAGAGGAGTGTACATGGCGGTTTACGACAACATAAACGAAATGGCACGAGAGGCACAGAAGATTCAAGGCCGAGACACAGTCAGCTATGTTCGACAATCTGTATGAACAATTATAATAAAGCATACACGTAATACAAATATTTCTTTGTGAGAACCTTAACTTGGGGAAATATTTCACCCAGTATGATCAGTTAATTTTGTTTCGCTTAGTTAATTTTGTTTCGCTTGTTCATGTGCATGTCCAGTGGGAGGATTATTTTGATTCGTATATGGTAGAAGCCAGGTCGATTTCCACTGGTTATCTTCCGACGTTCGAGGAGTACCTGGAGAATGGTAAAATCAGTTTCGGTTCTCGCATAATGACACTACAACCCATGCTCACGTTGGGATTTCCTCTTCCGCGTCACATACTGCAGGAAATAGCAAGGAGAAAAAACTAAAATATTCAGTACCGTAGCAAATAATCCGTCTGAATATATAAACTAGAGCTCACAAGCTCCGAAGCCGGTATAGGTCGATTCCCGGAATCGACCCGCCGCCGGTCGGGCGGGGCAGGGCGGCGCGGGGGTGCGCAGCACCACCCCCGCGCCGCCCCGCCCTGCCCGACCGGCGGCGGGTCGATTCCGGGAATCGACCCGTACC
Source organism: Pinus tabuliformis (assembly GCA_031772625.1). Classification (NCBI taxonomy): domain Eukaryota; kingdom Viridiplantae; phylum Streptophyta; class Pinopsida; order Pinales; family Pinaceae; genus Pinus; species Pinus tabuliformis. The sequence continues at coordinate 465,341,205 of CM062814.1, forward strand.
GGCTTCAGAGCTTGTGAGCTCTAGTTCACAAATTTTTGGTTTAGGACGCCATATTTGATGAGAGAGAAACTGTTAGAACTTGCAAAAGTGGAATTCAACATCTTTCACTCTATACAGAAGAGAGAGTTACAATCTCTCTCGAGGTGAGGGAATGTCTATGTCCGAATGGCTCTTGTATTCGTTAAGGGACTGTATATTTCTTAATAGAACTTCCTACGCAACGAAGGCAAAATTAGAGTAAATAATAACGTTGGAATAACATTACAGAGGGAAAGAATGATGCTGGCATAATCCAATAAAATTACGACTGTGTGTTTAGGTTGGTGCATAATTTCACCTTAGACAAAAGAATTCTGGCTCCTGCATGCTTCTGATCCCAGCTGAACAAATCACCGTTATCATCGGCGCCAAGCGTCGGGCCATTTGACTGAATGTAGTTAAAATATGATACTTTATTCGAGGCTTTTAGCAACCATGCTGCTCCCCACAGTAATTCGTCCTGCAAGCAAAGGCCCGTGCCATGACAATCATATCATCATCTATTACCTATTTTATACAGGTATGCTAATCAAAAGAGTTCTTACTTGATATCCTGAGTAAGAGCAGTAGAATGGGCAAACTGCCGAATTTAGAGAATCACTGTAAGAGCCTCTGTATTTATCCGCGAAATCAAACACCTGACCTCACCAAACAGAAAATTGATCGGTAAGATTTAAAAAAAAAGATTGCAAAGAATAAGTATATTATGTTTGAAGTTCAGTAGATGTAATTAATATACCCGTATTGCAGTTTGAAGGAGTTGCTGAGAATAACTACTGTCCGTTGTACGGAAAACTATGGAGGCGGCTGCAAGCGCTGCAGCAGTTTCTGCAGCAACGTCTGATCCAGGATGTTGTGTGTCTACTTTATAGACAGTGCGAGGTGTGTCCATGTCTTCGGGCCTCTCCCAACACTGGTGATCCTGGTTCGGCTCGCCTACCTGTGTAGTTATTAAATACAGTTCAAGTTATAATTTAGACAGATTATCAAAGCATTAGTTGCAAATACTATGTAATGGTCATTTTTATCTTCATTGTCTACATTATCAAAGCATTAGTTGCAAACACTCTGTAATGGTCATTTTTATCTTCATTGTAGAGATTTTGACAAAGAACGAAGTTAAAACCATTAATTTTTAAATTTTTGGAAATATTTTAGAATTTGACAAATGAATGAAGTCAGAACAATTGTTTTTGGGAAACCACAATTCAGTTAAGTTTAGTTCTATATAATAACTAAATAAATCATTGACTTACCACTTTTTCTTATGAGAATATTGTGATATTTCAACCAACCTTAGGAAAAAATAATGCAACTATCATTAACTTACTACATGTGACTTAATAACTCCATGTGACTTAATAACTCCATGCAGCTTTGGAATTCTCTGGAATCTGACTTTGCACGGAAAAGTTTTTTCATTTAAAAGTACTTGAGAGTTTAAGGAAGGCAACATTTTTGATAGGTTGGTTTACAAAATTTATTGAAATTATAAATTCGATTTATAAGTATTTAAGTTGCTTATCATAAATTTTATTTATTTAGTGATTTAAACAAAAACAAACTTAAACAATTTGTTTAGTTATATTGCCTTTTTTTGGTTGACTATATAAAAATGTACTTATTTCTTGTCACCATTGGTTGGTAAATCAGTTGGCAATGAGATTTTTATAAAAATAAAAAGAAAAAATTGACATAACATGTTATAAAATTAAACTAGCTATTATAGTTAGAAAATTCTCCCTGAGTATAATTACTTATAAGCCTATTCACTCTCAAAAACTTATCTAATGACTGTAATCAAATTTCCACTTGACAAGAAAGATTAATTTGAAATTATTGATGATATGTATATTAAGAATACCGAATGGGTGTTCTGTATGTACAGGTAATATCATTGTTTTCTAACTTTATGATATTACCTGTACATACAGAACACCCATTGTGTCAAGCACACACATGCTCGTGGGAAAAGGTTCTCCATTTTTTGTATTTCATGATCCTTTTATATAGATAGGCCTTGCACAATGTATCAAACGTTGGAAAATATGATATCATTGATAGCAGAATAAAAGAGAATATTAGATGTGCTAAGAATCTAGCTATTCAATTTCACATCATGATTATAATAATAGGTTTAAACTCCTTCTAAGATTGTATTATTGATTTTTATTTTATAAAATTATTTTTTCAATTTGGTTTGGTGAAATAAAGAAACAAATAGTTCTATCTAATAGCATGTTTGTTACCTAATTGATTTTTCAAGTGTTAGTCTTGGAAAGGGATTTAGAGAATTAGTTATCAAATTTTGCAAATTATTTTTCCTATATCAAATAATAAAAGAAATAGCAAAACCAATCCATGGTATGACAAAGAGTGTAAAAGTGCGAGGAGAGCAATTAAGGAAGCTGTTGATGAATCTCTTAAAATGGACAAGATAAAAATATATAAAGCCCTAACTAAAAGGAAAAAGAGGCAATACATTCGTCAAAGACAAGGGAATCTCTTACACCTCTCTAAGCTAGCTCCTAAGAAATTTTGGAGGCAAATTCTGACTAGGAAGACTAAAGAGGTGTCTCACCTCCATTCTTGGAATAAGAAGAAGGATTCAGGGGAAGTTGCTAGGGGGATGCATGAGAGAATTCAAATAGGAGGATTCTCATAGATATGATTGCGCTTAGTTAAAAAACAACCGTGCATATTCATTGAACCCTTATGCTTTGGAACAATACAAATATTAGGATTGGATAAGTTCTTTAGTGATGCATACGCCCTTTGGTTGGAAGTCCTCACATGTATAGTGTATTTCAAGACCATATTACACTTCATGGACTCTTAAAGACTATTGTAATATATTGTATTTTATTATATGATACTGTGAAGGATGCCTCTTAGGTCAGCAATGGTCCAAGTAGCATGTTTTTGAAAAATTAATTGTATATATTAAATTTGTTATTTATTATGCGAATGTTTGAGAAACGATATCTATATTTGGTCGAGCTCTATTATTTTGTCTGTACTCCAATTATATATAGTTAGCATTATAGTTTTGATGAAAATTTTAAGGGGACGTTAGGTTGCCTTCGCATCCCCGACTACAGGTTTCGAGGGTGGACGTCAGCTTGTATGTGTGATACAACAGACAGAGAGACAGTACGCGACAGAGAGACTCGACAAAGTGAAAAGACGCAGACATTCTCCATTGACGGGCAGCTTGGGTTTTACCAATTCCACGCATTAAATGACAATCCACATTACCAATTCCACGCAGCGGCACCCCCGAGCCGCCCCGCTCCGCCGGACCGGCGGCGGGTCGATTCCAGTATCAACACTTTCGTTCTGAAGCTATATTTTGCAGGAAAATTTCGTAGAAAATTTCGTAGTCACTGCCATTTTTAAAACAGTCGCAAAATTGACACCTAAAAAAATAAATCATTATTCCAGTATCAACACTTTCGTTCTGAAGCTATATTTTGCAGGAAAATTTCGTAGAAAATTTCGTAGTCACTGCCATTTTTAAAACAGCCGCAAAATTGACACCTAAAAAAAAAAACATCGTTCCAGTATACACACTTTTCGTTTTGAGCACTGTTTTTGTGGTTTTTTTGGGGTTTTTGGGCTAGAGTTCCCGTTTTGAGTTTATAGTTCCCGTTTCAAAGTTTACATTGTTTAATGATCATCCAAATGCAAGAATCGCAGAAATCCAGGCTGCACTCAACAGGGAATTTAACAGCCCAAAGTTGGAGACACAATGAATTATTGGGTTTAAGGAAATCACGATGCTCCTGGGTGAGACACCTTGGGATTTGGACCAAAGAATGAAGAGTATGATTCGTGAAGCCAATATGACTTTGATGGATGGGCAGCACTGTGCATGGTTTGTAGCGTCATTAACACCGCATTCAAGGACGGTGTTGCCACAACAAAATCTTTCCACCTAGGTCGACGCTTTGGATATGGCAATGAGATTGCATGAGACCCCTATACAAGATCCTGGTTTGGGAGTCCAACAAATCCATGCACAACTGCAAAATTGTGTCCGGAAATGCAAAGTTTGAAACAGGATAGGCTACCTCGGCCAGAAGTGAGCAAGGAAGTATGGTGCATAAAATGAAAAGGCCAGGGCCATGACAAGTAACACTGTCTATTTTTCGCGAATTACTTGGCAGGAGGAGGGCCGATGCCATTAAGATCCGAGGCACAAGTAGGACCGAGTGCGGTGCCTACACTACGGTGCACAATTTGTCAGACAGGAGGAAAACACACTATGGATAATTGTCATCTATTGCAGAAGTATACGCAGACATCCCAGCAATTGTTTTGTAATTTTTGTAGGTTAGTAGGCCATGATGTATGCACCTGCAGGTGCTACGAACTAATGATGGATTGGACTACTGCCTACAGTGTACAGACCAAAACATGAGCCCTTGACCCAAATTCAGGAATGACACGCGCTAGATTTCAAGGGCGTGGACGAGGTCGAGGTGGAATGGGACTAGGAAGGGGTCGCGGACAACTAATTTGTTATAATTGCAGAGGGCCAAGACACTATGCCCGCGATTGTATGAATCCGACAAGAACATCATGTTTGTATTGTACATAATTTAATCATGAGGCAGAAGACTACCCTACCTTGATAGCGAGGTTTCACGAAAAGGGGGTACTCCAGCCTCCCCTAACATAGAATTTGAAAATGACGAGGTCGGAGCCATGCGAAGAAGACCTGAATGTAAACATAGTGCTCATAAGCGGTATCACCATTAGTGATGATAAAGGTAAGTAGTCAGAAGAAAGTGTGTGGGTTCACAAGGCTCCTACAAGGTAACCTGAATTTGATTTAGAGCGAGCGAAGGAGACATTCATGGAAGCTAAGAAGAGCTTCATGGAGGCCTCCACTTTAGGTAGTAAGGACCAACTAGAACTAGGGATGGATCCTTCAATGCTCACTACCTTTTTGGAGACATGCATGAAATTACTTTGCGACAACAAGGCTGTAAAAGGACTACAAGAACTTTTCACTAGGTGCATGGGGTTATGGGAGCCGCGCGTGGTCCGGAAACTTGGAAATCATGCATTGCGCATAGGAAGGGAAATGAGATTAACTGTGCAAATCAGAGAATATGAAATGGATCAGGTAATTCTGGATCTCGGATCGAAAGTGAATGTACTACCGAAACAAACATGGGAACACATGGGTAGACCCACACTACAATGGTCTCCTATTTAATTGCGAATGGCGAACCAGTAGAAGATCCTACCCATGGGGAGATTGTAAGGGGTAATAGTGGATATTGAAGGTGCAAGCACACTGGTGGATTTCAAAGTGATAGAGATTGTCGACGATAGCAATCCCTATCCCACACTACTAGGCATAGACTGGACCAGTGATATGAACAGAGTCATAAACCTGAAGTAGCGCAAAATGATTTTTGAGAAAAAATCACTACGCATAGTAGTATCGCTAGATCTGGACGAAGGAGCGTGATACACTGAACTAGTGCACGAAAATGATAGTGATGACGATCTCGATTGCATCTACAAGATAACTGCACGAGAATAGGATTGGGTGAATCCGACTGTAGATCGAAGGATTTCGTGGGAGTGCGAAAACTCTTGCACTTCAGATTTGAACGAAGAAATAGAACGATGGCAGAATCAGTTGCACGAAGTAACAACACTTAATTGAAATATGATGATAAGATCACTACGTTGTGTAACAAAGGAGATAAGGGACCTGCCTAGGTATGATGGGTTGACTGTGGTTGATGACTTTCTGAAAAAATTTGAGAGCAAAGTACCAGAACAACAATGTTTTGACACTTTGAAATGGGCACTGCATGCTATGCTCCCAAGATGGTGGGGTACGCACTGGTAGAGTTTCAAGGATTGGTGCGAATGCAAAAGGACGATGTGTTTACGGTTTGGAAAACCCCAACTACGAATGAGAGTTGGTTACAAGGGGAAAAACAACTTATTCGCCCACTTTTCCTGATGGGTATAGACATATGACATGTGGCCCACCCAAGTGCATACCACTCCCAGGATGGAGAATCAAAACAACACGCAGCGATAGGAAAGGCGAAGCACACCAACGGTTATCCATAGGGACACATTTGATAGGGTGTGTGAAGTGCTGAACAAGGTTCACTAGGTGAGATGCACTTACTGGGACCTGTACTTACCAGTAGTTCGATGGGCCTATAGGACCATGTGCAAAACCCTAGCCGCAAAAAAGATCCAAAGGTTGCGGAATGGAGTAGGAACTGTAATCTCTGAAGAGCATGCAAGGAGGAATTCACATGTAATAGCACCTATAGGTGTGACAGTACGTGAAGCCTAGGATGAAGAAATCACACAGCTACACGAAGTAGAAAGACTTCAGGAAGCCATTCGGTAAGGGAACCTTAGACATTGCAAACTTGAAAATGACTGGGTATGGCTAAGGAAGAAAAACATTTTGATGGATGCAGAGGTCAAGAGGCTGGAAAATGAGATTAAGAAAGCATGTCTCATCGATAAATCAAGGATGACAAGGCAAGGTGCAGTTGATCATACTAATGAATTAGAAGACTATCACCGAGAATTAATTAGTCTGTTGTCGTGGCTAGGACCACATATCACCAAATGTAGTAACTAGGAAAGCACACTACAAATAGTAGAGCGTGCGGCACCGACTACCACGAGGAAAACTGAGGGTTTTCCGTGGACTATCGTGGAGGGTGAGACAAGGCCTCGTATAGGTGGTGCGACCACCTGACTAGCCGTAGGAAGAACACTCTTAGCACTCAAGGCAGTTGAAAGGGAGTGCAGGACTATAAATCATTCTGCCTCAAAGCTGCATGCTCTGACAGGTATGAACAGGAACAACCTGTCACAAGGTTTGTGCCTACGTAGGGGGAATGCGAAGCCGCACGGGTAGGATGGGAAGTGATCATTGGTGTCACTATTCATGACGAGATGTCCGATTTGAGGCCAAATGGAGTAGGTGGCGGGGATTTACGACAATAGTTATGGGAAAGATTTTAGAAAATCTGCCGCCAAGAAAGCATTGATGGCTAAGAATTTGGGGGAATGGTTGAATTCGAATTCAAAAGGTGCTATAAAACCCTAAGGGCTAGCTCTCAAACAACACTTGGTTAGAAGCAAGAATGTAGTAGGTTCAGCAGGCAACAACTTAGTGCGTTACTGACATTCAGATCGTTCGAGACCAGCTGGAGGGACTCTGCGCCAAGATCATCATGCCGACAGTGTGACTCGAGGATGAGTCATGATATTTGTGTTGGGGGCCTCAGTGGCATGTAATCCCCCCACAACATCTTTTGGGGCTCAGAGCCCAAGTTTTGAGTACTATTATTGTAAATACTCTGCGAATTACGGGTGCGGAGTGCAAATTAATAGAGTCATAGGGTTGTTCGCCCTAAGTTTTGAAGGTAGTGTTGGCCTACCCATGGTCCACAGACCATGGGATTGTATAAATAGGGCGAGGCTCTAAGTTTTAAAGAGTGAAGAAACAAGTAGTCAAGGAATGGAGTCTAGAAGACAGTGAGCATAGAGAAAATATCTAAGTGCTTTTGGGTCATAGTAGTAGGAAGAGGCTCCAAAGCTAAGTGCGCAAAGGCCTAGTAGAGTCTGCCGCTGAGTGCGAGGACCCCTGTAGCTAAGTGCACAGGGTGGAGTCGAGTCCGTAACCAAGGAAGAATAATAATAAAGAGAAGTTTGATTCCAAATTTTGTGTGTCTGTTCTTGTGCTATTTCGTGTTTAATTATATTGTCTTTTTTTATCACGAGCACTTATATGAATGCTGAACACCATTAAATATAACTAGATACATATAGATAGGCTAAGTGATCAACTAATATCGGTTCAATAGTAAGGAATTGAGTAATAACATGGATTGGGCCTCGAGTAGGGCTGCATGAAGGTAGCATCGCAGGCGGTGAGGTACTGATAAATGCACGTAGCGACGTGCGTGCAAGGTAAAACCGTGAACCATCGAAAATTAGTAGACATCTCTAGGGTGCGAAAACCTGGTTCTAGCACCTCCCATACTACTTCGGTTGAGACCTCAGTCTGCGCTTCGCGGACTGTTGCCAAAATGGCGAGTAGTACTGGGATTTGTTGGCTAAATCACCTCTGAACTTGGGTCATGCCCCCACGAGCCAACATGTATTGTAATTGATGCAGGTCACCATCCGCTTCAGATCCTTCTCATCACATCATAAAGTGTATCACTCAACATTATCTTTTTCGACTTCATGCTTTAGGGGGCAGCTGTTACAGGTCTATTTGGGCACATCACTCCCGATGATCAGATCAATACAATTAGGGCTCATCAAACCCTAATTCAGTTGCTACATGCCCTAGACAAGTCATCAAATTGAATGCTTTCATCCATGAAAGTTTCCTAACTTGAAACCCTGCTGAAATGCCTCCTTGGGACACTAGCGCAGCCTTGGTCAGGGGAAACTGCACTACATAGCAGGTAGGCCCATTCAGACCTGCACTGCAGTGCACTTAGGCCCACTTATACCTGCGCTGGGCAAGAATGAGAGAAATTGGCATAGGATTCTAGTAATATTCCTTGATTCTAGAGCATTCTAGAAGGATGCCCAGATCTTATCTCATCCTATGAGCTTGTTTTTGTATAGATTATGGATCATTCAACCCTCTGTCCTCTCATCCCTTTCTCCATGGAAACTAACTTCAATTATGGAAAACCATTCAATGCCCAATTTATGACAAAACCACTTGCATTTCCCTATAAATTGACCACTCGTCATAGTGATCAGAAAGGATAGAACTTGGATATTATAGAGAAATATTTGTTACACAAAAATATCGTCACCATGATTATTTTTAGTTAGTATGGGTCTATCATCATTTGTACTGTCCTCCTGAGCAAGTCTCAAACCTCAGTTCTTCAAATCATGCTTTGGAAATGAGAGAAAGACATTAAAAATCAATGTAACTCTGGTTCCGCGCTTTCTCTCATGGTCACCTGCGGTCCCGCACCTTCTGTGTACAAAAACTGCGGACCTGCCCACTCTGTCCCTAACGGTGTAGGTGCATACCCCTGTGAAAGTCAAAAGGCGCAAGTTTTATCTTAAAAAACTCACTTTGGGTTAATTCTAGAGGTTTCTAAAAGGAATTTTGACGTGGATTGTTCGTTCTAAGGTGGTTCATGCATCCCAAAAGAGAAGGAGCTAATCCCTTGATGAGAGGAGCTATCCCTTTGAAGGAGGGCTTTATCCCTTTGAAGGAGGACCTAGTAACCTCCCTCCATTGCACTATAAATACAAGCATTGGGCTGGTTGCTAGAGAGGTTATAAGCTGAACTTTTTTTAGGGTAAATGTTGGTGAAATCAAGACTTCCTAGTTGAGCTTAAAAGGAGAGATCACACATCTTTTTGGATTCATTGGGGAGTGAGTGAAACTTGTCAAAGTAGAGGAGACTTCTTACTGGACCCTCGGAGGAGTTTGTACAGCGTCAAGACAAAGGTTGTAAAGTTCTTCTTCTTTTGAATTAATACAATCAAACTCATTTTTCTCAATGAGTATCTTATGTTATTTGTTTCATGGACTCTGTTGAGTCTTGAAAATGTCATTCATTTCCATTACACTTTCACTATTATGTCCATTATATCACCTCCATTTCACCTCCATTTCACTACTATGTCACCACATTCATCCCACTTTCATTATCATTGGGCCACATTTATGTTTTTCCAATCTTTATTAATTCTAAGTCTTTTAAGTGAATTTGTGGTTAAAAATTAGAAAATAATGTGTATATGCTTATACCTAACAAATGGGTTGAGATTGTTGACATGTGTAGGTTGAAAGGAGGCTTCTAGAAGACCCTTATGTGACACTCTAAGGCCAAATTCGAATTTGAGTGGAAAGAATCATGGGATCATGAGGATATGTGTCACATCTCCTAATTGTATTGTAACTCTAAGAAGACATGTGTCTTATCAGTTCCTATTTTGATTAGGACTCTAGAGGTAGAGGGAGAGATTCATGGACTCTCATTAATGAGATGACTTCTCATATTTTTGTATAAATAGGAGATCTCTCTCCTTCATTTGGGGGCTTAGCTTGTTAGTCTTTTAGCTTGTGAGTTCTTTAGCTTGGAGTTTGTAGTTCTTCCTTGATGGCTTTTGAAAGCTTTGGAGAACTTTGTTGTACTTTGTAATTTTGAAGAATTTGAATAAAGCTTTGATGTTCTCAACATGGAAGGAGATGTGAAGTAGATGTCATGGAGCATATTAGAATGTAAGGTAGAGTAAATTTCATTTTGTAAATTTTGCTTTGGTTTCATTATGTCATTTGATTGCTTTCAAGTTGGTAGATTAGATTTTTCATTCATGCAATTTAATTTATGCAAGTGTGTTCAACCGGTTGATTGTAGGTTAGTAATGCACATAGCTTTTTAATGACTAATGACATGACGAAATCATCTTGTCCTTCCTGCTAATTTTCATTTTTTTGAGTTTTAATTCCAGCATTGTTATTTCAATCAGTTTTGTTTTGCTCATTTACTTTCCTGCAATTTAGATATCATATTGCTTAACTTGTTCATGATTGCTTCCCATAAGGTAAATTGAGTTGAAGGGTAAAGGATCAGAAGAGTTGAAGTAGTGTGATTAGTTTCCTTTATGCAATTTAATTTCTTGCAATTTAGATATCATATTGCTTAACTTGTTCATGATTGCTTCCCATAAGGTAGATTGAGCTGAAGGGTAAAGGATCAGAAGAGTTGAAGTAGTGTGATTAGTTTCCTTTATGAAATTTAATTTCTTGCAATTTAGATATCATATTGCTTAACTTGTTCATGATTGCTTCCCATAAGGTAGATTGAGCTGAAGGGTAAAGGATCAGAAGAGTTGAAGTAGTGTGATGAATTAGTTGCTTTGCTTTCAGTCTTTGAGTTGCTTTAAGTTCAGTTTTTACTTTCTTTTTCATACAGTAGCAAGGATACTGGGTTTCATAGTCACTAGCTCATTGATTGGTTGTTGCATTCCATTTTGATTGAAGTAGCTGCATATTTACACTTTTGTTCAAGTACTAATTCCACCAATAACATGTTTTGAGATCTTTTGAAGTGCTAAGTTTTGGAAGTTACCATTAGGGACATAGGCCTTGTCTTGAGATCTCTATTCATACTTTTCCTTTAAAAGTATTCTTAAGACCTTAGAATAGGATTTCCATTTGAATTAGACACTTTAGGAAACCAACAAAAAAAAAACCCCAAAACGAAATAAAATCTATAAAACAACGAAGTAAGAAAAAGGTTAACTAAGCACATATGGTGCACCACACTTCATCAGTTTACGATACCCAGATTGATAATTTACGTAGAGAAATTTAAGACGTTAAATTGACTAGACATTTTGGCACCGTTGCCTGGGAAGTGTAATTAGGAGACCTTATTTCTTACATCTAAAAAAAAATTAACAATTCTTGAGTATGCTCTCCTCCTGCACTTTGTGTGATCTGGAGGATCAGAAAAATGATTGTTATGTAAAAAAAAAAAAAAAAAATAATAATTCTTGAGTATGCTCTCCTCTTACACTTTGTGTGATCTGGAGGATCAGAAAAAGAATTGTTATGTAAAAAAAGAAAAGAAAAAAAAAGGAGACAAAATAAACTTCATCATTTCAATTGATTCAATAAAAAAAAATGAAAAAAAATGAAAAAAATGAAACTCAACTTCTTTGATAGGTTCAAATTGTCCAAAATTATCTGGTTATGGTTTGTAGTGGTCTTCAAAACATTGTATCTTGTTTTAATAAGGTTTTGCAACTTAGCTGCGGAAACTGCCCTGATTCCGCAGCTAGTTGAGAATTCCGCAGCTGTTTTAAGGTTTAGCAGGTTACAAGCATCCATTGAAAAAATCGACCACATGGGCATCTCCAGAATTGTCCCGACATTGATCCTATCCTAGTCACCCAGCTCAGATAGAAAAAAAACCAGCTTATATAGCTATCTCTATTCCTAGCTTTCACTGTGGCTTCAATAAAAAAATCTGCCTCCTTGATCAAGCTTTGGCCTGAAACAAACTTGCAACATAAAAAAAATGCACTATATATATATATATATAAAAATTGGATTGAAGCAAGGACTTTTTAGAAAAAAATCTAAAGCTACGAGCAGCACACGGGGGCTAGGTTGTAGAATTATAATTCACACTGAAAAAATGACACTGAACCCTGCTCATGTCCACTCCCATGACAAAAGAAAGACAAAAGCACATTAAGCTTTTTGTTAGGGGGAACGAATTGGGCCATGATGATGACCAGTGGTAGGAAGCTCGGCTGGCTGGCTGGCTGCTGCTTATGGGGGTTTAGTTGGGTGAACAGATGGATAGGCAAATGATAAATTTTTTTTTCCATGAGGGAAACAGCAGAGGCTTAACAGGCAAGTACTTGGACTCTTTTGAGGATTCGCTCTTCTTCTTCTTTTCATTGCTGAGAAAAGGTGAAAATTATGGTGGACAGCTTGACATGTATGAGAATGCACAAATTCATATCATCCAACCACTAATTCGGAAAATTTGCAGGCCGAATGCAGAACAATGAACATAATAACTCAGAAAAACATAAACACAGAAAAACGTCAAATTTCAAACGCTTTATTTGCCCAAATAGAGATGAATTTGGAAAAACTAAAACATGGGTTTTTTTTCCAGGTGGGTCTGTTAGATAACCCAGAAATCGTTTGAAGAAATTTGTGGCGGTCTTGGAGAAATATTCAGTTCTTTGGATCCCATTTTTGTCTGCCGCGTGTGAAAAAAATCAGTGTCTGTTTTAACAGTTGCGGCCATATTTTGATTTCCTTGAGAAATCTGCTCAGGTCCGATCTCCTTGGCGGCCAGGTCATCCACCATGTCACTAAATATGAGAAAAAAAAAAATTTTTATTAAATGAACAGAGAACAATTCAAACACGGCACGCTGTAGTTGAAATACGACTCTCTGTCATTAAAAAAAACCGTTTGTTGATTTTGCCACCCGTCTAAGCACTTGCTCTGCCACCTCTCGATTAATAATAGTTCTAATTAAAAAAAACACCTGTTAACAGCAATCCAATTGAAGACGACTCTCCATTACGTGAACAAGTCCAAACTGATCTGGCAATTTCTATCTAACTTCACTACTCCGCTCCATTCCTACCACTTGTTCTCTGTTTCTCCATTTACCATCACTGTATTTTTCTCCATAAAACCATGTCAATTCCCTGCTAACACATAATGAATCTTCTTCATCCATCATTCATGCAGAAGAATTGTTAGAACAAGAAGGAAAGAATGGGTTTGTTGTTGAGGGCAGAACCGGAAGGGCCCAAGTTTATGGAAGGGCCGGATGGTTATGGTTATAGACTGTTTATCAAACTATAAGTCCATCAATAAAATTGTTTTGCTCCATTCACAGAGTTCCTACATGCAGACAATGAAATTTTTTTTTTTTTTTTTAATTGATGATCGACTGTTTTAGCCACTTTCCGCAGCTGGCTCAACTTTCCGCAGCTGGCTTAACTTTCCACAGCTGGCTCAACTTTCCGTAGCTGGCTTAACTTTTCGCAGCTGTTTTTTTAAACTCTAGGTAGCAGGTGTCATCAAGCAAAACAAGCCACATAGGTAGCTGGGGGAATGTCAGTACATGGATGGTGTCCTATTCATTTGGTCAAATTTGATGAAAAAGACCCCGGTCAAAAGGAAGTCAAATTGTGTGTTATCACTAAGTCGCCACACTAAGTCGCTGCATGTCAAGAAAAAATAATAATTTTGAATCAATGAAATGAATAAGTTATTTGCTCACTTTTCTAAAGGTATTGATTAATTTTGGATTGATGATGAAAAATGAATGGCTAACTTTGTATCCAAGATTGTAGCTACAGAACCATGCACATTCCGCAGCTAAAGTCTAATTCCGCAGCCAGAAAAACCTCATTGTTCAAATCAGCCTATCTTTCTCATACAAAATCAGATTTTGATGATTTAAGTATCGTTGGAAAGATCTCAACAATATCTACACAATGAGAAATCCATCATTAGAGTTTGAAATGGCAAATAATGAAATAAATTGCTGAAAAGAAGCAACATTCAACATGGGCACCAATTCTAAAGCAGGTATAAATTCTTTTGATTTTTCCTTTGAGAAATTGTTTCATTAATACAAATTCTTTGTTTTGTGTGTAAATATCATAACTAGAGAGATTGATCACCTCTCTCCTTTGATAATCTTACATTCCATTGCAGAAGAAGTATTAGTTTTTTTTGCAGGTTCTAGGAGGAAGGACAAATGACTACAAGAGAATGGTGTCTCTCTAAGAGACCAATTTGTTTCATAAAAGGATGATCAGCAACAAAGAGGAAATATGTTGATGCAAAATCAGATCCAAACACTTGAAAAACTTTCAGATACTATTGTCTCCATCACATCCATACTTCATAATAAACCATTCATCTCATTTTCCTCCATATTTTCCATTTACATTCACTTACACTTTCCATCTTTTTTTGTCCATTCATAACCCACAAATAAAATCAAGAGGCTCATTCATATGCTTATTACCCATTACCATTTCTACTCTCCATTTCCATCTTCCATTTCCTGTCATTTTCATTCCGCAAATAAGCCCTGCTTCAATGCAAAACATTGAGTCCATAGTCCTTTGAGTCTAAGTTCTTTGCAAAAACACCTTGAGGCTTGCATGCCTTAATGGCAAGTCCTCATGCTGACAAACAATGGGAATACATTAATGTCCCTTGTTCGTCAGATCTTCTAGGTGACTCGACTTCAGCAAATTCATTCGTACCTAGCAAGATGTGTTTGGGCATCTTGACTCTCATTGTCATCAATGGTGAGAGTTCTCGTGTTGACTAGTGGCATCCATTAACGGCCACTAAGCCAACAATTTCCTACTATGTTTGACATCAAAACATCTTTTCACATAGTAGGAATTGTGCCAATGAGTTTTGAAGACATGAAGACTATTATTTTCAGCATTTTGGAGCAGATTCAACAAGTTTTAGTAGAAGCAATAAAAGTCATCTTATCTCTCTATCCATGACTCCTCTTGTTCAGCCATTTGAAGAAGAATATGATCAGAATTTTTCAGCCACCACACATACAACTCATCCATTCCAAAGGATAAGTGAAGGTACGTCATTTTCTAACTTTTGACCATAGAATTCCATAAAAAGCTAGAATGATAATTGTTGGAAAAACATTTCTCTTCCTCATTTCATAAAATTGCCAATACCATCAGTTGGAGGGGGGGGGATACATTCATATTCATATCTTGCCATGTCCATATCATATTCAGGAGCTCACATACTTCCAACATATATTAATTATTACATTGCTATTATAAGCATACAATGGCTTTTGAAAAAGTGCTTAAAGGATAAATTGGATACAAACAAAATCATGGTTGTCACACAAGAACCAACCATCATGCAATCCAATAAAGATATACTTTGCAACAATAATCAAAATATCATTATGAAAAGTTCAAAGATCAAAATAGAAGGCAACAAAAAAAAAATGGTTGTAACACAAGAACCAACCATGTTGCGATTCAAGTGAAACACTTTGTAGAAATATAAAGTTATCAAATGATATCATGCAAAGTTAAGCCAAAGCTCAAGGATCAAAAGAGTTAATGTAATATATATTGCATGAGGACATGCAATAACTTCAGTTGGGGGTTATGTTGAGTCTTGAAAATGTCATTCATTTCCATTACACTTTCACTATTATGTCCATTATATCACCTCCATTTCACCTCCATTTCACTACTATGTCACCACATTCATCCCACTTTCATTATCATTGGGCCACATTTATGTTTTTCCAATCTTTAAAAATTCTAAGTCTTTTAAGTGAATTTGTGGTTAAAAATTAGAAAATAATGTGCATATGATTATACCTAACAAATGGGTTGAGATTGTTGACATGTGTAGGTTGAAAGGAGGCTTCTAGAAGACCCTTATGTGGCACCCTAAGGCCAAATTCGAATTTGAGTGGAAAGAATCATGGGATCATGAGGATATGTGTCACATCTCCTAATTGTATTGTAACTCTAAGAAGACATGTGTCTTATCAGTTCCTATTTTGATTAGGACTCTAGAGGTAGAGGGAGAGATTCATGGACTCTCATTAATGAGATGACTTCTCATATTTTTGTATAAAAAGGAGATCTCTCTCCTTCATTTGGGGGCTTAGCTTGTTAGTCTTTTATCTTGTGAGTTCTTTAGCTTGGAGTTTGTAGTTCTTCCTTGATGGCTTTTGAAAGCTTTGGAGAACTTTGTTGTACTTTGTAATTTTGAAGAATTTGAATAAAGCTTTGATGTTCTCAACATGGAAGGAGATGTGAAGTAGATGTCATGGAGCATATTAGAATGTAAGGTAGAGTAGATTTCATTTTGTAAATTTTGCTTTGATTTCATTATGTCATTTGATTGCTTTCAAGTTGGTAGATTAGATTTTTCATTCATGCAATTTTAATTTATGCAAGTGTGTTCAACCGGTTGATTGTAGGTTAGTAATGCACATAGCTTTTTAATGACTAATGACATGACGGAATCATCTTGTCCTTCCTGCTAATTTTCATTTTTTTGAGTTCTAATTCCAGCATTGTTATTTCAACCAGTTTTGTTTTGCTCATTTACTTTCCTGCAATTTAGATATCATATTGCTTAACTTGTTCATGATTGCTTCCCATAAAGTAGATTGAGTTGAAGGGTAAAGGATCAGAAGAGTTGAAGTAGTGTGATTAGTTTCCTTTATGCAATTTAATTTCTTGCAATTTAGATATCGTATTTCTTAACTTATTCATGATTGCTTCTCATAAGGTAGATTGAGCTGAAGGGTAAAGGATCAGAAGAGTTGAAGTAGTGTGATTAGTTTCCTTTATGCAATTTAATTTCTTGCAATTTATATCATATTGCTTAACTTGTTCATGATTGCTTCCCATAAAGTAGATTGAGCTGAAGGGTAAAGGATCAGAAGAGTTGAAGTAGTGTGATGAATTAGTTGCTTTGCTTTCAGTCTTTGAGTTGCTTTAAGTTCAGTTTTTACTTTCTTTTTCATACAGCAGCAAGGATACTGGGTTTCATAGTCACTAGCTCATTGATTGGTTGTTGCATTCCATTTTGATTGAAGTAGCTACATATTTACACTTTTGTTCAAGTACTAATTCCACCAATAACATGTTTTGAGATCTTTTGAAGTGCTAAGTTTTGGAAGTTACCATTAGGGACATAGGCCTTGTCTTGAAATCTCTATCCATACTTGTCCTTTAAAATTATTCTTAAGAACTTAGAATAGGATTTCTATTTGAATTAGACACTTTAGGAAACCAACAAAAACAAAACCCCAAAACAAAATAAAATCTATAAAACAACGAAGTAAGAAAAAGGTTAACTAAGCACATATGGTGCACCACACTTCATCAGTTTACGATACCCGGATTGATAATTTATGTAGAGCAATTTAAGACGTTAAATTGACTAGACAGAGTCCTTGATTTTCATGTTAAATATGTTTTATGCAATTGGCTTTTCAGGTGCTATTTCATTTGTTTGCCTTGTTTGTGTTTGCAGATTCGCGAAAAGGAGCTCACTTGGATCAAAGGAGTGAGGGCATCCACAAGCTTGTGTTGGACCTAAGGTAGGCCCTAAAAACACCTGTTTGCTATTTGTTTATCAAAGCATATTTAGAGAAAGATAGTGTCTAGTTGGTTTGCTTGTCATTAGGTCTTCTTTAGATTCTAGGAAGGTCTATCCTGTCCGCAAGATCGACTTATTCCGTGCGACAAAATGGCGAATCCACTGGGGACTTGATTGTTTTCCTTGTTTTTACTTTGACCTGAGAAACTCTATTTTTGTTTCTGTTTTTGGCTTGTTGTGTGTAAAAGTGGGTAGAGTTTCTAGATCGAGGGTTATTTTTCATTTTTCATAGCTTTGGGAGAGGACCGCACCCTAGCCGTTTGACACAGTGCGTACTTACCCGCAGCTTGGCTTTTAGCACAGAGCGGGACCGCACCTGTGCCAACTGTGGGCCTGCGGACCTTGTCAAAATTTTGAAAACCCTAATATTTCCTCTGTTAGTCAGCTTAGTTTGTCTTTAGAAATTGTTATCCACTGCCCAGACCTGCATATAACTTGTCAGAAGCTTTCCTTGGATTGATTTCGTTAGTGTTAGGGTTTTAGGTGAAATTCCTAGGAGTTTTGCTTGTTGGGTTTGCTTTTCATTATGGTTGTGTAGTGGCTCTAAGCTTAGAAGCTGTTGGGACTTCAGATCACCTTAGTGTCTACTAGCCTTCTTGTGAGTCTGACCATTTTCGAAATCTCCCCTTGTTTGAGGAATCTGCTTTGAGTTTTCTCTTTACAAAACTTCGAAAAGCTTGTATTTGAAAGTTTGGATTTTCATTTTCAAAAAGAAAACAAAATTGGTTGTTCTTGACTTATTTGTGATTTTGCATAAATTGGTCCTTAGCTTACATCTAGCTAAGTAAAACATCCTTAAAAAATACTTTTAGTAGGCTTTGACTTCAAATAGGTTTTATAATTTGTAGATCTCAAAGTTAGTCATTTTCATTAGTTTTGAGTGTTTTATAAAAAATAAAAAACAAAATCTCTTTTGAAAAAAGTTTGTTTATTGTAGTGATTGAGTGCTTTGAAAAGAAAAAGGGAAATTTTTGTGAAATAACTAGTTGTCTCGTTTTGAGTGCTTTGGAAAGGAAACACTCTTCTTTTAATTTGTTTAATTGAGAAAGATTTGTGTTTACAAAGTATTTGCATTCTCAAACTCTTTCTTAGTTTAGAAGTTCATCGAAGAGAAAAAGATTGTTTAGATCATCTTAGGTGCATTTTTAGTGATTTTGAGTTGAGTCTTCATACCACGAGTTTCATCTCCGCACCTTCGGAGTTAAACAAAAACCACTAAAATTAGTGCTTAAAGTAAAATTCACCTAGTAACATTTTTATTTCTAGGGCTCTGATACACCAACTTAGCTTAGGCTAGTGTCTTGGAGTAGGATAGTAATTAACTCTCCAAGACAGTAAAAACAAACAAGTAGCTGTATCTTGTGGTAGGGAAGAAATCCAATTGTTGCATTTATGCTCCGGGAAAGCTCCTCTTGAAGGAGAAGTACGAGATCGTGTCCGAACCAGTGTGGGAATCAATCCTTCCTCATTGGGAACGATGCCAGATATTCACGTATTAAAAATGGTAAACCTCGGAGTAACCATTGTCGAGGAGCCTGGGGTCACTTGTTGGTAAACCTTGGATTATGTCAAGGAGCCTTCAAGGGGATTGAGCTTGCTACTCTGCCCTTGCGTGCGTATCGGATCATAGACTGTTCCCCTAGGTGTATTTGTCTCAGTTGGTAACCTTAGTGGCCATATTCTTTAGGACTCTTCCTAAGGTGATAGTGGTGGGAAGATCCCACTGTACCTGGAGCAGACGTCAGCTAGACTCACTTGGATTTTCTGGGGGGTTCACTTCACTCGAGACGGTTAAGTGGAGGAACTTGTGCGAGTCTATTCATTAAGTAGGTTGCCGGGGTAACTGTTCCAACCGCCATTTCTGTATTGAACTCTGCGACATTGGATTTCATCACCAACTAGTGTTTTCAGTCCAAAAAGTTACTGTTTGTGTGTGTTTGATCTCCTAGATTCTTTAGGCGTGTGATTCAAATTTGTTTGGTTCTTTAGAGACTTTAGGTGATTTTCATTGAGATTTTACTTTGCTTGCGTGTGAAGTAGTTAAAAGTTTTCAACTGTGGCTGAATTACCAAGACAATCCCGTAGACTTCGGGGCCAGTCTCCTGAGTTTGTAAACGTGGCTAAGTTATTGAGGAAGTCCCATAGAATTCAGCGCTAACCTCCTGAGGAAGTACCAAGTCAACTTGAAGGCTTAAAAGTCCTCGTAACTCCTAGAGACAGTATAGTTGGGTCACCCGGAGGAAGGAGAATCTTCTTTGATAGTACATCATGATTTTCAACCATTAGTAGCAGAGTATAATCCGCAGTTAGTGTCTGTCTCTAAAATCGCTGGTAGCTTTTCATCTACTAGTGATATAGGTGAAGAACCTGAAATATCCGAGCCTGAAAGTGAATTTGCTGCTACTCCAACATCGGGGTTTGTTTCTCCAACTTCTAGTGGTCCTGGTTCACCTAGGGTAGAAAGAGTAATCACCCAAGATCTTCCTTCTGGATTTATTGCTATTGAAGAACTTGCTCTGGAAGAAGAAGTAGGCATCTCTATCCCTGGAAATCAACTTGTTATCGAACTAAGAGAGCGTGAATCAATTTTTTACAATCCACCTAGGAGTAGTTCTTGGTATCTTTCTTTGACTAATTTTCTAGAAAACTCAGGGTTAAGTTTTTCACCACCCCGTGCTCCTTATCACCCAACACCTAGAGGTTTTTATACTCCCGTCAATATGGCAGGACAATCATCCATGTTTACTCAATCGCCTGAATTTTTCTTGTACGGCGGTCCTTCTATTCCCTCCGGGTATCAGTCACTTTCTGGTACTTTTTCGGGAGCATCTCCTCAACCCATTGAGCAAGGGTTATTAACTGGAAACAATGGTACTAAGCCGTTGAGCGTAGAAGAC
This sequence comes from Pinus tabuliformis, assembly GCA_031772625.1. Lineage (NCBI taxonomy): Eukaryota > Viridiplantae > Streptophyta > Pinopsida > Pinales > Pinaceae > Pinus > Pinus tabuliformis. Next base: position 465,361,878 of record CM062814.1, read on the forward strand.
ATTCTTATGATGTCAGGTTCTATTCCCGATCCTCAACCTCAAGGTGGCCACTTACCGCCTAGGCGGCAGCCTCAATTAACGCATGGGGGGCAACCTCAAGGTACACAATTTGCATCTGGGGGGCAACCTCAAGGACAATACATACCTATAGGATAGTACGTTCCTCAAGGTCAACCCCAGACTCAATATGTACCCAAAGGTCAACCCCAGTATCAATTTATACCTCAAGGTCAACCCCAGTATCAGTATGTGCCTCAAGGGTATCAACCCCAAGGTCAATACTCGAACCAAGGTTTCCAACCACCCCAAGGTCAAACGTTTGTTCAAGGAACGGGAAATGTACCTTTCAATTATCAATCCTACCCTCAACCCGGTTATGGTCCTTAGTATTCTCAACCAGTTATGGATCAGTACCCCAGAATGAATATAGTGTGGGATCCATCGCAAACCCAATAGGTGTTGCAGCCAAGTGTACAGTTGTCATCTCAAACTGGACAACCCTTAGTTTCTGGTACACCCCAGCAACCAGTCCAGTCTAACATTCAAACTTCTGTACCTTCGATAGTTTCTCAGCCTGGGCCTGGTACACCTCGTACTCCGCCTCAAACGACTGCTACAACTGTCGCAACATCTGTTCAATCTACCCCACCTACTTTTGGAGTATTGACAGCTCTAGTTTCTACTGTTCCTGTATCTACTCCTCAGATGTCTTTACCACCGTCTGGATCTACGATTCAAACTTCGATTCAAATGCCTGTAGGACAACCTGGTTTAAGTACGGTTGTCACAAGTCAACCACAATTCACCTATCAACCGTACCAGGGACAGTACCAATTTGGTCCTGCTGTGCATTAGCCAGTCTATCAGTATCAACTGTATCTTGGGCACACTTATCAACAACCTCAACAACCCCAGTACGGTCCGGTTAATCCTAGATTTCCGGGAGGATACAATATTCCGAACGCGATTTCTATTCCTAGTTATCCTGGATATCCTCCTCCTAGGGCTGGTCTCATGACCCAGAGTTTTAGGGATCCTAATAGGAAGTTACCGTTTATCGCAACTTTAGACTTACCTGACTTGTCGCGCCTAATGAATGATCCCATTAATTATCTTCCGTTTTGGCCGCCAATGCCGAATAAGTTGCCCAGTGACATTCCCAAGTTCAAAGGTAAATCACGAGAGGACCTGTCGAACCATGTGATGACTTACCACCTCTGGTGTGCGTCTAACTCCATTACAGATGATTCAATCCGTCTTAGACTTTTCCAGTGCACTCTAATTGGTCTCACGGCCAAGAGGTACATTGAGTTACCACGAGGCACTTTTTATAATTTTAGTCAGTTAGCTACCTCGTTTTTAACTCACTTTCAGTTGCCAGTCCGATATGACAATGGCACGGAATTGTTAACTTCGCTAAAACAATCGACATCCACTTACATTTTAGATCATATTCATGAGTGGAGACGTCGAAGTCGTTTAGTGAAGGTATTTATTCCAGATCAAATCTTGGCTGAGTGGTTTGTAAAATCTTTGTTGCCAAAGATCACTGAAGATGTTGGTAAAGCCGGAGTTGTTACTGAGGAGCAAGTCATTGCTCAAGCACAGTACCTTGACTTGGTCTACGCTCAGTCAGGTACGTTACACGAAAAAATCCCCGATCTTCCCAAGCAAAATCAAATCGCTGTAGCTCCTTCGGGATCTCATGCCGCCGATGGTATGATTGGCATGGTTAACACTAAAAGTAAGAAGAAGTCTTCCAAGAATTCTTCTCCCATAACCTTGCCTGATTCCCCAACAGGAGATTCTTCTGCAGAGATTTCCGCCGATATTCACGTTGTAGAGTCATCTATAGCCAAATCAAAATCCGGTGGGAAGAAGAAAGGAAAGAAGAAGAATAAAACGGACAAAAGTTCAAAGGAGAAACCTGAAAAGGCGGAATCCAATGATGAAAAGTGTAAACCTCGTTATCCTTGTCTCATTTGTGACGATGAACATTTTACAAGAGACTGCCCTCATCGTGCAGAGGTTGCGAAAATTGTCAAGGGTTCCCAAACTCCTGCTGTTTTGAAGGATCCTTTTCTAGCTCAAGACAGTAAGATGATAGGTTCATCCTCGAGTGCCAACGAAGAACCCATACTGATGATGTCCCATGTTAGGATTGCGACTCGATCGCAAGATTATGGTAGTAAGAGTCTTGTTGATGGTAAAGAAGCAAAATCTTCTCATTCTAATCCATCAACTTCAGCTCCCGGTTACGATCCACTACAGATCGAGAAACCTAATCCAGACTTGGTAATCAAACCGCTCGCCAAGGGTATACTTCGAAAGTCAGCTTTCAATCCACATGCAAGAGCGGATCAGAATTATAACATTGTTGAGGATTTAGCTGTTTCACCCTCAGCAATGTCAGCTTTGGAAGTGTTGCAATCATGCCCAGCACAACGTAAATTACTTTTGTCGGCTATAGGAGCTGTTGATGTTTAGGACCCGAACCAATAATTTTCGATCTAGAAAATAATACATCGCGGTTGCCTCATCAAATTGCTTTCCAGATTCCAGTGATAGTAAAAAACAGGCCTATTCATCGGACTGTAATTGATGAGGGAGCCTCAATGTGTTTTATGTCGATAGAGTGTTGGAGATCGCTTGGTTCTCCTTCATTAAATCAATCCCCGACAATTCTAAAGGCCTTTGATGGCCGTGGATTTCATCCTTTTGGCATTCTACAGGATTTTCCTATAGGGGTTGAAGGAAAAACCATTAGTCTAGATGTGGAGGTGGTTGATGCCCCTCTAGGTTACAACCTTCTCTTGGGTCGAAGTTGGTCCTACGCTATGACAACGGTCGTTTCATCGGTCTTTCGAGTAATAAAGTTTCCACACAATGGAAATATCGTAACAATAGACCAGCTGGCTTACTTTTCATCCGACCCAGCCTCTTCAGAGAGTATTCAACATGTTGGTAAAACAGCTATCCCATATAAGGATGTTGGAGTACGATTAGTTAAAGATGCCTGTTTACTGGGAACTTTTCCTTTTCCTCCAATCAACGCATCATCTCCATTTGAAACCATTCATATGATTACATCAGACACCATTATTTATGATGATCCTTGGATCATCCCTTCTGAATCTGAGATAGACTCATTTGGTAATTCCATGCTTTTGAGTCCATATGAAATTGCCTATGAAGCCGTGCCGTCTTTTGCCAACCCGTGTTCAACTGAAAATGACTTAATGAATGTGGTCTGTGAGGAATCACTTTTCACATCAACCTCAGATTTAACTACGTTTTCTGAATTTGTTCACTCTGATGAGAAAATTCGTGAAATCCCATGTGTAGATGATTTACCATGGGAAGATCTCCATCACAGATCTTCGTTTTTACCTGAGGAGGATCGTTTTGAAAATGATCTCTCATCAATTTTTACAACTGAATATGTCAAGGAAACTCAGAATCCAATGAAACATCCCGATTCAGAGTTAAATTTGGGAAACATCTCTCGAACTATTCCTATTGACATTTCGGTTAAGCACAGAATTGTTGAGAACATTCATATAGGTGCCTCGTGTACAAATGACGAAATTCAATTATATAAGGCCCTATTTAAAGAATTCCACGACGTGTTTGCCTGGTCCTATGAGGAAATGTCAGGAATTGATCCCGCGATTGTTGTTCATGAAATCAAGACTTACCTAGACGCTAAACCCGTCTGGCAACGTTTGCGTCAGATTCACCCACGAAAAGTTGCTGCAATTAAAGAAGAAGTTGAAAAACTGTTGAAAGCAGGTTTCAATTATCCGATCCCGTTAACGGATTGGGTATCGAATATTGTTCCGGTTAACAAAAAATAGGAAACAATAAAAATATGCATCGATTATAGGGACATTAATCGAGCTTGTCCAAAGGACAATTACCCAACTCCCTATATCGATCAAATCATTGATGATTGTGCCGGCAGCGAAATATTCTCCTTTATGGATGATTTTTCCGGATACAATCAAATCAACATTCTACCTGCCGATCAACCAAAAACGACTTTCATTTGTCCATGGGGGACATTTGCTTATTGAAAATTACCTTTTGGGCTTAAGAATGTTGGAGCAACTTTTCAAAGGGCGATGTCTTATGCGTTTCATGACATCAAGCACATTGTGAAACCTTATCTCGATGACTTTCCTGCTCATTCATTACATTGAGCTGATCACCTCGTCCATTTACGAGCAATCTTTATGAGGTGTAGGCATTATCGTATTCGGTTTAACCCACACAAATGTGTCTTCTGTATAGAAACGGGTCGATTGTTGGCGTTTGTAGTTTCGAAAGCCGGTATTCGCGTTGATCCCTCAAAGGTCGAAGCTATCCTCAAATTGCCTCCTCCTTCGAGTCTTCGCCAACTCCAAAATTTGCAGGGGAAAGAAAATTTTTTATGACGATTCATTCCTAACTACGCCGAGGTTACAAAGGATTTTACCCAGTTGCTGAAACAAAATACTCCATTCTATTGGGATGAGATAGTTCAGAAAGCTTTTGATGCACTCAACCACATGTTGACCCATGCACCGTTGTTGCATCCTCCCAACTACAACCACGATTACTTTTTGTATCTCGCCGCTTCTCATTCCACCATTGGAATGGTCTTAGTTGAGGAAGATGAATCAGGAACTGAACATGTGATATATTACCTTAGTCGAACTTTAAATCCAACTGAGCTAAAATACTCACATGTGGAGAAATTGGCATTGGCAGCCGTTCAAGCTGTCCAATATTTTCGTCACTACATTCTACTACGTAAAACTACAGTAATTTCGGATTGCAACCCTATGATCTACATTTTGACCAAGCAATTGCTAGGGGGAAAGTACTCTAAATGGATCGTTATCCTGCAAGAGTTCGACTTGGAATTTGAGAAATCCAAGTCTAAGAAATCTTTAGTTTTTGCGGAGTTAATGTGTGACTTCCCGTGTGCTGACACGGAAACTGTGGCGGAGGAGCCCATTGCGGACAAATCCTTGTTTCTAATCATCACTTTAGATCCATGGTATGGGGATATCATTGTTTTTCTCCAAACCCAATCCTTTCGGCCAGAAATTTCAAGGTCAGAACGTTGGAAAATTCGATTCCAGTCCCAACAATTCAGGATTATTGGAGATACTCTTTATCGCCGTGGGGTGGATTCTGTTTTTCGACGTTGCTTAACTTACGATGAAGCTGAAAGGGTTCTAAATGACTGTCACTCTGGAGTGTGTGGGTTTGCCACAGCCCAAAAGATATTTTGCGCTGGCTACTTCTGGCCGTCTTTATTTAAAGATTATATTATGGCGGTCCCAAAATGCCACAACTGCCAGATTTTTGATTGTAAGATGTGCACTCCACCTACTCCTCTCCACCCTATAATTTCCGTTGGTCCTTTTGCCAAATGGGGTATCAATTTTATTACATGTAACCCTCACTTGTCCGGGGGGCATGCGTATATCATCCTTGCGGTAGATTATTTTACTAAGTGGGTCGAGGCGATGCCTAAATTCGAGGTAGACGGCAAGACAACTGCAATTTTCGTGTTCAATAATATAATTGCTAGGTTTGGTGTCCCACAAGTGATAATCACTGATCATGGGCGTCATTTTCAAAACGTTATGATGACCGAACTTACAGGCCAGCTTGGTTTACATCACGATAGTTCAACCCCTTATTATCCACAAGAAAATGGTCTGGTTGAGTCCATCAACAAAGTTTGGCACAACATGCTATTTTCAGCGCTTTGGGCGTACCGAACTTCAGTAAGAAAATCAACAGGGTTCACTCCTTTCCAACTATTCTATGGTTTGGAAGCCGTGTTACCCATTGAATGTGAAATCCCGTCACTGCAAATGGCCATCGAGTTACTTCCAGCCACTTCCGAAGAGGAAAAGCATTTGTTATACTTGGCTCAATTAGATGAGAATTGACGTGATGCTGCATTGGCGATTGAGACTCACACAATGAATGAAAGCTCAGTATGATCGAAATGTGACCCCTCAAAATTTTTCGAAAGGAGATCTAGTCTTAGTTTATGATCAAGCTAATGATAAATTAGGTGCTGGAAAATTCGTTCCTATGTGGCATGGTCCCTATGTTGTCAAGCGAAAGCTAGCCAAAGGGGCTTATGAATTAGTAGACTTTGATGGGGACTCTTTGGGTAAACCCAGAAATGGCCTTTACTTGAAGAGGTATTATGCTTAAAAGAATGGGTATGGCGATTTAGTTAGGATATTTTTTCTCTTTCTAGCTAGTGTGTTTTAGTTTAAACAGTGTGCTTAGCTCAGAGAGTGTTTTTCATCATTGTTCCTGCTTATCTTGGTTTTACTCTTGATATTGCAGATGTCGATGCCTCTCCAAACATACATTGGTTTCGCTGATGGTGCTTGTCGTAATACACGGAACATCTCTTCCGCAGCTTGGGTTATCTATTCGCCCTCTGACGAGTTAGTATCTATGCATGGGGTAAGCCTCAGTTAAACAACGAACAATATTGCCGAGTATAGTGCAGTGATTGAGTTATTATCTGAATCTATTTCATTTGGGATTCAGAGTTTGATAATGAGGTTAGATTTTGAACTCGTTGTATTACAGCTTAATAGAGTGTATGCCATTAGAAATCCAGTGTTATTAAGATTATTTTTGAGAGTGCATCTCTTGGAACGTGAATTTGATTATATTAAATATCAGCATATTCCAAGGTCTTTAAATACATTAGCAGATGCAATTGCTTCTCGAATGTTAAATAGACATTTGCAATAATCATACATGTAAATTTAAAACCATTCCATAACATGATTTACAAGATAAGCCGGTAATAGTGATATATATATATATATATATATATATATAGGAGTGTGTCAAAAATACATCGTCCTCAATCATAGGTTGAAAAACACCTTATGATCGGCAAAAATGATAAGTAAAAAAAGCAAAAATGTCATATGTGCCCACAATAGGCGATCATCCTATCACTGGTGATGATCTCTATAAGAAACCACTGCATGGGCCACCTTGCAAAGGAACCTCCTAAAAGGTCCCGGGACTCCAATCACATAGCGCTGAAGTCAATGAGGAATCTATAGTGGTCTCAGGAATATCTCCTGTCAAGCGCTCAAGGTGACCCTCCAACTCGGCCAAAACCTCTGCTGATTCGTCCTGTGGGGCTGGCGCGGGTGCAACTGGTTGCCTCCTCTCGTAAGGCCAGAGAGCGGCTGGTCACTGTGGACCCACATCTGCATTTTAAATTTTTACTATCAGTTTTGAGACGATAAAAAAAAAATAACAAAAAAATTAAAATAAGAAAAATGTTGAAAAGGATTTTACCTGACTCGTCCCACTGCTCTCCTGGTGGAAGAACCATGTCTGGGTCACCACGAAAATCTATCCTAGTGTAAGGGAAGTCCTGAATGGAAAAGACCTAGTTTTCCAGCCATTGGAAATACTCAGGTTTGAATCGAGCAACCTCTGTCCTCTCGTCCGGGTGACGAGCCATGACTGCGACACATCGCATCAGTTTGGGCTCTCGAGGAAGCCCAGCTCCAACAGTAAGGTGCTGAGGGATCAGCATAGGAACCCTCTCCAGGCCAAAACTCATGACTAAATCCCCATAACCAAAGGTCTTTAGTCGTTCGTTCTTGGCCCTGGTGAGTTGGCCTTTTACATTGGCCAACACGGCATCGCACCAGTTGAAGATGGTGCCTCGAAAGCATCAACTTCCATATGCATTTGGGATCCGGTGGAAATATGTAATGCGACAACTACGCAAAGTCTGGTGACAGTGAATGCAATCACCATGAGCTCAGGACGGGATATTGTCTTTATGTCTATCCCTTTGTCTCTAGCCTGGCTATTGCAGTACTCTAGCCGGAGGCTATCGACAGACTGGCCACCTGGCCTAGTCCCGTGCAGAGTCAAGTCTTCGCCTCTCTTAGGCAAACCAGTCAAGAAATATATGTCCGCCGGCTCGATTTCGAGCTGATGGCCGCCAATGAAGAAGCACTGGCCCTGTATGCTCCATCTGTCAACCAGCCACTATAAGAAATCCACCTGAGCCCTCACGCCAGGAATGGCCCAGAATTTGTACAATCCGCACGCCCTCAAAGCATCAAGTGAAGGCTGATGATTCCATGCGGCGGCATCCACGTCCTCATGCTCTCGTTCACGCCAATCTAGCATGATGTACTCTCTGCATCAAGTATAAAGACAAATTACAATGCTAGAAAATATTTTGTGTGGTCCATTTTTGAGAATTTTTGGGTTCAAAACCCTTGCGGCGGGGACCGCACCCTCCAGGTTAGACACAGTCCGTGGGACCGCACTTTGTTTACACGGAAGGTGTGGACCCCGAGCTTTTTCCCAATGGAGAAAAAGTGGGGGTCCGCAGGCCCGCAATGGTAAACCTGCGGGCCCCCGCACGCGGGTTTTGCACCTAAAAACCCTCCCAAAAATGAAATAAAGGACTAAAACAAAAAATTAAACAATTAAAAATGAAGAGTGGGATGATGTGGATTACCTGGAGAAGACGGCGTTCGATTCTGACGGTTGGATTTTCTGCAATCTTCACAGGAAGTTTTCTGAGCAAAAAACACTATTTTCTCACCCAAACTCAAACAGTAAAAATGAATTGATAAAGGCCCTTTTTATAAGTTTTTTGAGTAAATAAATTGCAAATTTGTTTATGTTTCACTTTGAAAAGGTATTTTGCGACATTTTTATCCATTTCAAATAGGTATGAGTAATGTTTGTGTTCTTGTGCAGAATAAAGGATTATTCAGGCGAAATCTATCATTTTCGACGAAAAAACATGTAGAGTCATCTTTAAGCTATTTTCTGACTCCTAAAACATGAAAAGATTTCCGAGTGTTTCTTTTAAACTTGTTAAAACGGAATTAAAAGACGGTCCACTTACAACTCTTTTCCGACCGTAAAAACATGAAAAGATTGCCGGATTTTTGTCGTTTCAAATTCGATATCGGTCATAAAATGACGTGTCATTGATCGCTTTTTTACTTTTTCGGGTCAAGGGCACTAATGACGAAAGTACTCCTTGGTCATAAAAGATCAAGCGGTTTTCTCAAGTATTATTTTATACTTTTTCGGGCTTGAGAGACACAAATTTACGAAAAAGGTCAACCCTGGAGTCTTCTTAAGTTTTTTCAGACTCTCTAAAATTGGAAAATGCCAAGTTTCTCCTATACTGGACTCGTTAAAATTTCACAGTAAAGGACCTGTTCAATTACAAACAAGAACGAACCACTCCTTCTTAGGGTTCGAATTTAAACTAAGTTGGACTCATCCGAGGATGAGCTTATATTCAAGCAAATGTTATCCTCCTCAAGCTTGTCAAAAATAAAGAGGTACTTTCCAGAAATGGTGGGGGAAAAGAGAGAAAAATGAGCCTGTTTGTCATACTTTGTAACCACTCTTGAACACGACACTTTCATTCACCTGGGTTGGAAAATCCTTTGCCTAACAGTTGATCAAACCACATTGAAAGTCTTCAGCCAGTTTCTGGGTATTAACTTTGGGTCAATCGTCACCATGCCATATGTCGTGTCGTTATGTGTTCAAGAGGTCACTGCCAATAAGCCATTCATCTACAAAATATCTGTCATCCATCTTGACCATCCCTGAGTCAGTCCTTGCAACTAAATTTCTTCAACTTGATTTATGATTTCGTGTTGCGGGCTTGCCTACGACGGATCGCTTTCTATTGACATCAACTCATTATCTAAAAATATGATCTAGGAATCGTTAGTACCTTGAAGTCTACATGCCTCAATGCCAGGTTCCTCGCCTTTGATGACAGTTTACATCATTGACTTTCGATCAAAGGATACCGTGACATGTTCGACATCAACACATTTATTCGCATCTCATGGATTGTACTGGGTACTTTGAGAGCCATTGACATCATTGGTGGTTTCTCTCACACTTGTTAACAGTTTACATCATTGACTGGTAATCAAGTGGTTTCTACCATGTTCGACATCAACACATTCATTCGCATGGATAGAATCATACTATTTCGGGAAAGTATAAATGAAGACCCTGGATCTAGTTTCTACAATCCACGCTCTGAGGAATTTTGTATTCATTATATAATGGACTATTTATAAACAGATGGTTGCATCCATACTATTTCCACATGAGTCTATACTTGTGATGTTTTACAAGATCATTCCTGTATCAGAGCAATAGTTAGTTTTTCTAGTCAGTTTTGATCTGAGCATGGGAATGCCTACCTCAGCGATGATATGATCTCATATATATATCTTGAATTGAATGTTTTTACAGGTTCCAACCGGGTTCTCCACAAGATGATCCTCAAAATGATAAAGTACTTCACTTTTCCTAAATGATAAGAAATCCTCATCTACTACAGACTTCGCACTTTAGGGGGCAATCTGTTACACAAAAATATCGTCACCATGATTATTTGCAGTCAGTATGGGTCTATCATCACTTGTGTAGTCCTCTTGAGCAAGTCTCATACCTTAGTTCTTCAAATCAAGCTTTGGAAATGAGAGAAAGACATTAAAAATCAATGTAACTCTGGTTCCGCACTTTCTCTCATGGTCACCTGCAGTCCCGCACCTTCTGTGTACAAAAACTGTGGACCTGGCCGCTTTGTCCCTAACGGTGTAGGTGCGTACCCCTGTGAATGTCAAAAGGCGCAAGTTTTATCTTAAAAAACTCACTTTGGGTTAATTCTAGAGGTTTCTAGAAGGAATTTTGACGTGGATTGTTCGCTCTGAGGTGGTTCATGCATCCCAAAAGACAAGGAGCTAATCCCTTGATGAGAGGAGCTATCCCTTTGAAGGAGGACCTAGTAACCTCCCTCCATTGCACTATAAATACAGGCATTGGGCTGGTTGCTAGAGAGGTTAGAAGCTGAACATTTTTGAGGGTAAATGCTGGTGAAATCAAGACTTCCTAGTTGAGCTTAAGAGGAGAGATCACACATCTTTTTGGCTTCATTGGGGAGTGAGTGAAACTTGTCAAAGTAGAGGAGACTTCTTGCTGGACCTTGGGAGGAGCTTGTACAACGTCAAGGAAAAGGTTGTAAATTTCTTCTTCTTTTGAATTAATACAATCAAAATCATTTTTCTCAACAAGTATCTTATGTTATTTGTTTCATGGACTCCTTGACTTTCATGTTAAATATGTTTTATGCAATTGGCTTTTCAGGTGCTATTTAATTTGTTTGCCTTGTTTGTGTTTGTAGATTCGCGAAAAGGAGCTGACTTGGATTAAAGGAGAAAGGGCATCCACAAGCTTGCGTTGAACCTAAGGTAGGCCCTAAAAACACTTGTTTTCTATTTGTTTGTCAAAGCATATTTAGAGAAAGATAGTGTCTGGTTGGTTTGCTTGTCATTAGGTCTTCTTTAGATTCTAGGAAGGTCTATCTTGTCCGCAAGATCGACTTATTCCATGTGACAATATTGTTGGTTGAGACTTGAAATCATTGTCAAGTAATGTTATGCTGTTGGATTGATGTGCTATTGGTGTGATGAGGGTTGGACTAAGCTGGATGAGTGACATGAAATCGAACCACATTGGGTGTAACTTCTCCTTCTATCAACCAATAAAGTTGTTTGTTCCTTTTCCCATAATTTTTTTCATATCTATGATGAATGCATGTTCAAATGTTGTCAATTCCATTTGTTTATAGTAGATATATCATATGCGTTGATTGTTTTTATCTTCTGTTTATGTTGGTAGGTACCAATTAAGCGAATTTAGTTTGAGCAGGAGTGACGAGAGCAATTCAAAGGAGATCAAAGGAAGCGAAGGATCACAAGTAGATTACTTTATCTCATCTGTCTATTGTAGAAAAGGGTTAAATATCTTTACTTCTATTATTCTAAGTGTAACTACCCACTTAGGGAAGATGTACTTATCCGTAGGTATAAATTTTGTATAATAAGCTCCCTCCCAGAAATGTGCATTTTTTCCTCCCAGCTGAGCAAACTGTTGCATGTGTAGTAGAGTTGACCAGTTCCATTCGGGACTAAGAAAACATGATTTGTGTGCATGGACTGCTCCTCCCAAGGCAGCATGCAAAGGCATCCCTTTATTCAGGGCTTTAGTTTTAGCAGCCGAAGGTTACATGCAAGGATAATTTCAGAAGCCTCCCGCCAAGTGTCACTTTTCCTAGACTTGTGGCATGTGCGTCACAAACTCAATTCTATCAAAACTCATCAATTGGATGTTGTAGAGCTCATTCCTCACATCGAACTTGTAGCTATGACATCCCACATTGCATCTAGGAGTCATTGGCAGATTCAACTTAGTTGTTTTGGGGTAATCCCGCTTTTCATGACTTGCGCTGCAATTTTGTCGCTTTTTGTGTTTCACTTCATGTGAGTGATGTCTGGTTGATTTTAGTGACCACTTGCTATCATTTTGATGTATATTAGATTGTAGAAGCACCATTTCAGTTTTTGTTTGTATCTCATTATTGTCGCATGGATGACACTTTTTTTTCACGGACGGTTGCTGTTGTAGCGACTCACTTCACACACATGCATGCTTTCCCCATTTTCTGAATCCTCCACTTGTAGTTTGCATGAATTATCATTCACTCTTGTTTGCACTCATCTCACCAAGCATTCAGAGTTCTCATATTTTCAGTCACTCGCCGGCAGGTTTGGGTTGCCTTGGCCCAGACCTTGCCTTTCCCTACTAGTACTACGCATTTTTGGAAGCGAAGGCTCTTCTTTCCCTCCAAAATTTGCACAAGATTGGCCTAGAATTGACATCTGGGATTGCATTGCGAAATTCTTGGAGGCAGTGTCCTATTGGCCCCAGAAACTACGCAATGCAGTTTGCTAGTTGCATGTTACTGCTGACTAAAATTGTGCATTGCGCAATTTCAGACCTCAGCAGGCTAGGCTGGACTATGCATTGTGAAATTCCAACAGTCAGTCAGCCTCCAGACAGCCCGGACTGTGCCTTGTGCAGTTTTGGCAGTCAATCTCCTGACCTCCTGGAAGCAATTGTGTAACCTTCACAACCAATCACTTAGGTATGTTGCAAGTTAGTCCTCAAGTTTGTTTTGCTTTTCAACTAACAGATTGCTTGCCATGAGTGTTGCTATGTCTCTAGGCATCACAAGTGGTCGTCTATCTCTGAACAACACAAGTACAATGGTCTTTAGGAGAGCAGAGTCAAAGGAAACAGTTGAAAGCCCAACGGGGTTTGCAGCCTAGCAAGTGTCTATGAGCTCACCTACCTATGAAGACATCAAGTTGTTCATAGACAAGGAAATCAAGACAATATAACAGAAGCATTACATCTAGTAGCACCTTCAGCAGGAGCAGAAGGCAACACACCTACACGCAATGAATATAAGAGGAAGGTTATGGAGAACACAAAGGTGGAAAAAGGTTGCAAGCTCAAGCAAATCCACTTGTGATGAAAGAAACTTTGGAGACTCAGGCTATGAGGTGACGATGCAACATGAAGATCAAATGAAGGTAAAGATCAAAATAGAGAAGGAGTTGCATGTGCTAAAGCAACAACTCAAGGAAGAACAGGCGCTGCATAGATGAGAGAATGAGTTGCAGCCGGAACAAGTACAACAGGGGGCGCAACATGCACAGATGGATGAAACTGTGCCCGTACAAGTTATAGATTCATCCCAACAGCTGGCATGGAGCAGACATGGTGAGTGGTGTTGCTGATCACATGCAAGGGAATTCAAAAACATGCATATCATTGTGCATGTGCATGTGATCCCGCCCATTTGGCACACTCACCAAGGTGAAGATAAGAATAAATTCCATCTGGAGTTGAACATGTACTTCATCAAGTTGATGCGCATGACCACCAGCACACACTTGAAGATTAGCACGGATGATATGCATCACCGTGTTTCTGATTCGGCTGCACCTAAGAAGATCATGCACATTCTATCAGACGAGTTGGACAAAGGAGACATATCAGTGCACCTGGATGCAACGAAGGCAAGAGTTTGCTTTAGCAAGTTATCACCATTGAGTGCACGGACACCATCATGGAAAACCAAGATTGGCATTAGTTCACCACCTTTGACCATCACAAGCATGTCAAAGAGTTGGTCTCACCACAATGGTCCGAGTGTTAGTGATGCCTTGCATGGCTTTCTTAAGCCATTTTGTCTCACATGGGCACATGTGCATTGTAATGTAACGTCTTGACAAGTGGAATTTCAAGTGTCGATAGTTGGATGTAACAATCATAGAGTAGTTGAAGAGTCATGAGGATAGATGAATGGTCTCAAAGGCGAATGTCAAGGGTGACCCCAGCCTTTGCTATAAATATTACCTCATAACTCATTGTAGAGGATTTTGGTCAACCAAGCTTCAATAAGACTATCTTAGAGAAAGCTTGGATAGTATTGTAACATGCCTTGGCTTCTCCACTGTGTAGAGCTAGTATATCTCTTTGGAGGAGCAGGCAGTTGTGGTCGTAACATTCCACTATTGGGACTAGTGGTTGGTCATGGATGTATTGTATGACTGGAACTTACACTTATTAACATAACAAAGATGACATGTTCTCATGCATATGTTGTTATTGTAGTTGGACTATTCTGATTGTTGTAGCAATGGATGCTATTTAACTTATGCATTTGTGTCTGAACTATTTTGTATGAAATTGTATGAATATTTTTGCAAATGTGTTCTTGGTTTAAACATCACTTTGGATTTCTTGCTATCTTGCTTTCCAACTGGTGATGCATCTTTGCTCGTGTGTCCCCTTCCAAGACGAGTACTATTATAGGTTTCCAAGGGATGCACTCACGTCACTTCCCATGTGTTAGAACCTCTCATGCACCTTCCCTGACTTGCCACAGCTATCACACCCTTGGTACCAATAGGGACATCTTACTTTCCTCTGTGCGAAATCACAGTCAAGGCATTACTGTATGACCCAATACTGGGACTCCTACACCAAACGGTCTGAGGTCTAATTTGGACTTATTACCAGGGAGATCCCCTGACATGTTGGCGAGTCCAGCACCGTCAACATTTCTGGGGCTAGAAGGAGGGCCAAATGAAAATTTGAGCCCTCATCATCTGTATTGAATTCTCACACATTTATTATGGATTTTGTTATAGTTCACCCTCAGAAATGCCTGTCCAATGGACATATCTTTCACATCAAGAGGGAGTTCTGGGATCACTTGTCACAAATCACATATGATGGTGAGGGCGAAGTGGCCTAGCTTGAGCACTTAGATGACTTCCATGCTCTCATGGAGGGCATGGAAGATTTTAATGAAACAAAGGTCTGTTCATTGTTCGCACACACTTCATGACCACCCATCACAATGGTGTGGCACACTACCTCATAACTCTATACACTCATTCAAGCAGTTCAACGATCTAATCGAATCTGTTTTCCACCATTTTGATCATGAAGTACTTGATAAAAAAATGTTAAAACAATATAAGGCCCCACGAATCACCCATGGAGTTTTTGGAGCACTTCCATATATTCATGTTTGAAGCCTCGAAAAGTCAGATGAAATTTCAGTATCTCATGGACAGATTTGAATATTCCCTTATCCAATCTGTTAATCCCAAGGAGAAGTTTAAGATCAAAACCTACTGAGCATACTTCGATGATGGAGTTGCACAATCACAAACGGACGTGATCATTGTCATAAGTGAATGTCTTCCATCCCCTCATCAAACAACTCCACCATCGCAGAGTGATGTGGGAGAGCATGAACATACATTTGTTCAACCGTCACATCCTCGCAACATCGATCCTTTCGATTTTCATGCAATCTTGGTTGGGAATTCCATGGGTTACCACATGTACTTTGTACCTCAACCTCAGTCCTCGTATTTTGATCATCCTTTGGATTGCACTATCTTGTGTTCTTTGTTTCAGACTCTACACTTGTTTTGAATGAGGATCAATCTATCGACAGAGTTGGCATTGCACAACCAACATGCGTTGTCATTCACGAAGAGTATGACTGGGAGCTTGAACATCCACCGGAAGCAGAGGACCATCCCTGTCTGTCCATACCTCCTCCATTTTTTCCTGACCTCCTTGGTGATCCTGCCATCCCAGATTTTTCATGTGTATCTCCATCCACAGAAGCACCCATTGTTGATCATTCGCAAGACACACCGGATGTCAGTCCATCATCTGACAATGGAGAGGACCAATCATTCTTTGAGCATCCACTTGAATTTTCATCTATATTTTTCAAAAACACAGAGGATGAACATTCTTGTTTATCAGCTACCCCTATGTTCGATTCATCAAATCATGAGGATTTTGACCAACATCCTGAGTTTTATGATCTTGGTTGTCATGATCTCTTTACCTCATCATCTGATCACGATTTTGATTCACTTGTTGTTAATCCATCTAAGCCATTGGTCTACGATGATCAATCTGTCAATGAAGTCGAAACCCCGCAGACTGTCGAGGAACTTCAACGTGAGTTGATGCTTATGTTAGACCCTTGCTATCCTAAGATTGGTTTCACTTCTGATCAGGAAATTTTTCAAACATACATGGCTCCTCATCATGCATCCATATGCATTGATTATCAATCTAACACTCATATTTCACTTCCTCCATTCGAACTACACGATCCCATCACTCATGCATTAGAGGAATCTTACTCAGCGAGCACACTTGCGCAACAAAAGTGGTCTACTGATCCGGATTTAAGCAGGAACGCAATAGATTACAGAGATAACCATAAATACAGAGATGCGATAACCATAAAAACAGAGATGCAGCGGAAATAATACTTCACTTCATTAATGGAGAATACTGAAATATGCTTACAAATAGAAATAACCCAGCTAGGGCGATGGTAGCTTATCTCTGAGAAGAGATGTGTCGGCTACATGCCTCTGAACTATTTCGAACTGTATTACAATGAGGCTCGAGGGCCTATTTATTGTTGAGAAACAATGCAAAACCCTTCACATTCCAAAACCTAACCCTAGAAGATGAAACGCCAAATTGTGGACCCCGTTTTGCGATGAGTTGGACAACCAACTTCTCGGGGTCGCGAATTGGTCGTATTATCTCCGTTTGATGCGAATGATAGCCTGTTGGAAAGATCTCTCCGAGGACTACGACAGAAAAGTTGATTTTTATCAGAAAAATCGTTGGCGGTGGATTTCCCAAAAAACGTCGTTTAGGGCCTCAAAACGGCTCCGAAAGTTTAGGACCCGAAAAACTGCTAAAAATAGTAAACTGTGCTATAATTAAGGAAACTGAAAAACTGAAAGAG
Organism: Pinus tabuliformis; assembly: GCA_031772625.1. Lineage (NCBI taxonomy): Eukaryota > Viridiplantae > Streptophyta > Pinopsida > Pinales > Pinaceae > Pinus > Pinus tabuliformis. Next base: position 465,379,162 of record CM062814.1, read on the forward strand.
ACAGTTGTGGGGGTCCAAATGGGATAGGTGGGTGGCCACCAACATCCACCTGGATCATCTACCTTCCTTACATGTGTTTGCATGTCACAGTCAAGAGTGTGCATATTCTTAACATCTTCATGTAGTGTCACACATCATCATGGTAAGTCAACAGAGTGCATGTCATGCACTTTCACTCATTTTTGTTCTGTGGACACTTTTAAGCTCAGAGTTTGTCTATTCTCACTGTTGTATTTTTCACATTTGCTGGTTCGTACAACTAGGTTGCTCATGGACCAAACCTTCACCAACATGGATCAACCAATGTGTCAGTGGCTGCATTGGAATTATCACTTCACGTGATCAGGCCCATGCACCATTAGCTTAGGAGTAGTAGTGTTTTATTTCAATTTGCTTGCTTGCATGCATGTTTTATTTCTTGGTTTGTTTGCTTTTTTGTTTACTTGCTTGTTTTCTTGCTCACTTTGTTATTTACTTCTGCTTCTGCTTTGCTTTTTTTTTGTTTTCTTGTTTTCGTTCGTAGGCTAGTTTTGCATGAAACCATGCATGACTCTTGAAACAATATGGGTAAAGTACAAGAGGCCTTGTGCAGCTATCGCTACTTGGTTATCTGTCATCCTACCTCTGTATGAATAACTTGTTACCTTTAGTCCATGATACATCGATGGAAAACATGTACGGTTCAAAATGAACCTTGGTGGAAACACAACGATTGCATGCTAACCAGCATCACCTACTATAGTCAGCTTTTTTTGGGTTAACCCTTGTCCGCTCAGTGAAGTAGAGTCAGGTGAGGGAGGAAACCTTAATAGGCACGTTAGAGGTATATAATAAAATACTTCTCTAAAGGAACAACCTCTTCTACTCTCAATAAGTCGGGATCCCTCTTCTGCCTCTGAAATCAATAAGTGATATGGATAGCTATGAAAAGATGAAAAAAAAAATGAATTAGTAAAAATAAGAGAAAGGCTTCCTGTGCAGAGAGGTGATGCAAGTAACTCTACTGAGGCACTAACCAGGCTCGCTAGTAGTGGGGCGATGCTTGTGTTCCTGCGTGACTCCGCCAGGGTCCTGTCCAGGCCTGTTGGCAGTGGAGCAACAATAGAGATGAAACTAAGACTCTGACGACTATACTGCTTGTGCACCAATATACCCCTCAACCCCAATTGAAAAAATTGTGTTGACTTGGCTTGGAATGTGTGTCAATCGACCAAGATCTTAGCAGATGCTACATATTACAATCAAACAACCATGGAAACCAAGACGAACTGAGAACTAAACAATGCTTCCGAAGGTGTTAGACTTGCTTTTCATGAACAAGGTCGATTCAGAGAGTTGGATTTCTACTAGTGTGTCGCCAAGTATTGTAGTAGCTACAACCACCATCCAAAATTTTGCCTTAACTTCTGGAAACTCCCTACCAACCTTTCACAGCAGCATGTCTTGCCTTGTCAAGTACACAAGATTCAGTGGTTTTCTTGCAGAATGATAGCCTATCCATCAAAACTTGTTGCATCCCCTTCATAGGCTGTTTCATTGGACTTGGTCCAGATGTAAGAAATTGCACAATTCTGGAGGGGAACTAGCCTTCCCTCCAGAAATTGTGCAATTCTATTTGGCATCCTATTGGGCTTCAGAACTGTGAGAATCTATGTGTCACTGTTCACTGGAAAAATCGCTCAATTCCTTCTAGCAGGACTGCTTAGTCTAGAAATTATGCAATTCTAGGCAACAACTATTTGCTCTACCAAAAAATTGTGCAATCCCTCTGGGTAGCCAGCCCAGCTCCCTCCCATAAATGGACATTTTTTCCTCCCAATTGAGTAGACTGTTTCATGTGCAGTAGAGTTGACTGGTTCCCTCCAGGACTGACCACAACTTATTTGCATGCATGGACTGCTCCTCCCAAGGCAGCATGCAAAGGAAACCCTTGATTCAGGGATCTATTTTTAGTAGTTGGAGGTTACATGTAAGGATAATTTTAAAAGACTCCCGCCAAGTGTCGCTTTTCCTAGATTTGTGGCATGTGCATCTCAACCTCAATTCTATCGAAACTCATCAACGGATGCTGCAGAGCTCATTCCTCACATCAACCTTGCATCTCTGACATCCCACATTGCATCTAGGAGTCGTTGGAACATTCAGCTAAGCTATTCTGGGGTAAGCCTGCTTTTCATGATTTGTGCTGCATTTCTATCGCTTTTTGTGTTTCGCTTCATGTGAGTGTTGTCTGCTCGATTTCAGTGAGCAATTGTTGTCATTTTGATGTATATTAGCTTGTAGAAGCATCATTTCATTTTCGTTTGCATCTCATTGCTGTCGCATGCATGACACTATTTTTGCACGTACGGTCGCTGTTGCGAGGACACACTTCACACACATGCATGCTTTCCCCATTTCCTGAATCTTTCCCTTGTTGTTTTCATGAATGATCATTCACACTTGTTTTCACAAATCTCACCATGCATTCAGACTTGTCATGTTTTCAGTCACCCGTCGACTAGTCTGTGCTGCCTTAGCTCGGACTGTGCCTTTCCCGGCTAGCACTATGTATTTTTGGAAGCTAAGGTTCTACCTTCCCCCCAGAAATTGCACAAGTCTAGCCCAGCACTAATCTCCAGGCTTGAATTGTGCAATTCTTGAAGACAGTGTCCTGCTGGCCCCAGAAACTACACAAGGTAGTTTGCTGATTGCATGTCACTATTGATTGAAATTGTGCATTGCATAGTTTTAGTCCTCAACAGGCCAAGTTGGACTATGCATTGCATAGTTACGATAGTTAGTCAACCTCCTAACATACCAGACTATGCCTTGTGCAGTTTTGGCAGTCAGCCTCTCGACCTCCCAGCAGAAATTGTTTAACCTTCACGATCGATCACACAGGTATGTTGCAAGTTAGTCCTCAAGTTTGTTTTGGTTTTCAACTGATATATTGCTTGCCATGAGTGTTGCTATGTGTCCAAGCATCACAGGTGTTCATCTGTCTCTTAGCAACACAAGTACAATGGTCTTCAGGAGAGCAGAGTCAAAGGACACTGTTGAGAGCCCAATGGAGTTTACAGCCAAGCAAGTGTCTATGATCTCGCCTACCTATGAAGACATCAAGTCGTGCATCGACAAGGACATCAAGACAATATGGCAGCAACATTACAGCTAGAAGCACCATCAGTAGGACCAAAAGGCAGCACACCTGCATGCAATGAATACAAGAGGAAGGCCATGGACAACATAGTGGTAGAACAAAGTTGCAAGCTCAAGTAGATCCACTTGTGATGAAAGAAACTTTGGGGCATAGGTTAGAACATAGAAGGAGTTGCATGTGCTGAAGCAGCAACTCAAGGAAAAACAAGAGCTGCATATTCGAGAGAATGAGTTGTAGTAGGAATAGGTACAATAGGGGGCACAACATGCACAGATGGATGGAACTACACCAGTACAAGTTATAGATTCATCCCAGTAGCTGGCATGGAGCAGACATGGTGAGTGGTGTTGTTGATCGCATGCAAGGGAATTCAGCAACATGCATATCATTGTGTGCACGCATGCGATCCTGCCCATTTGGCACACTCACCAAGGCGAAGACAAGAAGAAAGTCCAATTGGAGCTAAACATGTACTTCGACAAGTTGATGTGCATGACCACAAGCACACACTTAAAGATCAGCACATACACTATGCATCAGTGTGTTGTTGGTTTGGTTGCACCCAAGAAGATCATGTGCTTACTATCAGGTGAGTTGGATAGAGGAGCCATATTAGTGCACTCGGATGCAACGAAGGCAAGAGTTCACTTCAGAAATATGTCACCATTGAGTGCACAGACATCGTCACAGACAACTAAGATTCGCATGAGCTGACCACCTTCGACCATCAAAAGCATGTCAAAGAGTTGGTCTCACCACAACAGTCCGAGTGTCAATGATGTCTTGCATGGCTTGCTCAAGCCATTCTGTCTCACATGGGCACATGTGCATTGTAATGTAACGTCTTGTCTAGTGGAAGTTCAAGTGTCGATAGTTGGATGTAATAGTCATAGAGTAGTTGAAGAATCATGAGGATAGATGAACAGTCTCAAAGGGGAATGTCAAGGGTCACCCACCCTTTGCTATAAATATTACCTCTTAACTCATTGTGGAGGCTTTTGGTCAACCAAGATTCGATAGGACTATCTTAGAGAAAGCTTGGATAGTATTGTAACTCGCCTTGGCTTCTCCACTGTGTAGAGCTAGTATATCTCTTTGGAGGAGCAAGCAGTTGTGGCTATAAAATTCCAGTATTGGAACTAGTGGTTGGACATGGATGTACTGTATGACTGGAACTTACACTTCTTAATATAATAGAGCCAACACATTTTCATGCATATATTTTTATTGTAGTTGGACTAGTCTGGTTGTTGTAGCAATGTATGTTATTTAACTTATGAATTTGTGTATAAACTATTTTGTATGTAATTGTATGAATCTTGTTGTAGATGTGTTGCTGGTTTAAACATCACTTTGGATTGCTCGCTATCTTGCTTTCTAGTTGGTGATGCATCTTTTCTCGTGTGTTCCCTTCCAAGCTGAGTACTATTACATGTTTCCAAGGGGTGCATTCACCTCACTCCCCATGTGTTAGAACCTCTCATGCACCTTTGCTGACTCGCTGTAGCTGTCACACCCTTGCTACCAATAGGGACATCTTGCTTGCCTCTATGCGAAATCGTGGTTAGGGCATTACTATAAGACTCACTACTAGGACTCCTACACCAAACGGTTTGAGGTCTAATTGGGACTTCTTACCAGGGAGATCCCCTGACATGTTGGCGGGTCTAGCACTGTCAACATGCGCCTAATTGTATAATCGATGATTCAGGATTTTCTATGCTATGCATGTCATAAGAATGGTACCTAATGAGGGTGGGTTAGCTATTTTTACAGGTTTCATTATAGTTGTATCACTAACACTTTTTCCTATGCATGTAGGAATATGATCATGATTCATAGCCATGCTAGTAACAATAGTCTCAGATTGAGGTTCCATTAATTCTTGTGCGGGGTTATAAAAGTTTTAATGATTTCCTTCTATGATTATTTCTTTTCTTCAAATTGTGAATGATTGATCTGACATACAAGTCTTATTGATTAACAAAAGTCCCCATCATGGATCCACTTTTGTTGTCATTCAATTGATAAGGATATGAGTACAGTTATGTGAATAATTGGGTTTATATAATGACGAATGAAATATATTGTTGACGACGGTTGAATCTTAACTATAACCAAAGAAAATTAAAATGGAGAGAGCCTAGTAGCTAATTCTCAGAGTATGCTTAGGAGGTATGTTACATCAACAATTTACCTTCAACCACAATATGGTAAAGGTTTGCATATGATTCACTTTTGGTGAAGCCTAACCCATTGAAGTAGTTATCGATGCTGGTGTACCAAGCGCGGGGTGCTTACCTCAAACCATACAATGCTCACTTGAGTCGACACACATGCGACTCTAAGTCGAAGGTCTCAAAAAATTCAGGCTTCTCAATATACACCTCTTCCTCAATCATGACATTATGGAAGGCTGTCTTTACATCCATCTGATGCATCTTCCATCTCATTTGCGCTGAAAGTGCAAAAATGGATCTGATTGATGAGTACCTTGTAAGAAGAGAAAAGGTATCATCATAATCAATCCCCTCCACCTAATAAAATCATTGGGCCACAAACCTAGCCTTGTGTTTCTCCACACTACCATCCGCTACTTGTTTTACCTTGTAAAGCCCTTGAGAACTTACCACTGACTTGTTCATCGGTATTGAGACCACATCCCAAACACTGTTGCTAATAATGGAGCCATACTCCTCAACCATGGCATCAACCCTAACTAGTTGCTGCACTGCTTCCTCAAAAGAGGATGGCTCAGGCTCAACACATCTACTCATAAGATCCATGTATCTAATGTACCTTTCTAGTGACCTCCTCTGCTTTTGCTGTAATGTGGGTGCTCCCACATTCTCTCTCACATCATGAAATAAATTATCAGCCTCTCTGGTGTGCCTTCTCCCATCTCTGGAAGACTCTGCATGAGTGAGTGTCTCCACTCCCTGATCCTCTGCATGTGGCTACTCTACAACAATATGAGGTTCCTCCTTAGGATCTAAAAGCTCCTGAACCGCATGTAGCTGAAGCTCACTCTCAAGTGAACATCTCATAGCCTTCTCTTCATCGAATTTTACATCCCTTCAAACCACTGCCATCCTGTTGGTCAGCAGACACACTCGATAGTTGTGAGTTGTATTAGTGTACCCAAAAAATATCCCCAACTCTACTATTGGCTCAAGCTTCTTATGTGCATATTTGGTTACATGGCAGTAGACCTATGAACTAAAGATCTTGAAGTGACCCACATCTAGTTTCTTCCATGAAAAATCCTCTTCCAGTGTACTCATCTGAAGAATTCGATGAGGTATTTTGTTCTATAAATAAACAACCATGTTGCATGCCTCAACCCACAAGTGTAGTGGCAAGCCCTTAGCATGCAACATTGCATGTGCTTCCCCTATTGTGTTTCTATTCTTCCTTTTATCCACCCCATTCTATTTTGGGTTATGAGGTGTTGTCAACTCTCATCGAATGCCTTTTGCGACACAAAAGTTTTTAAACTCATCTGACACATACTCTCCACCGTTATCACTCCTGAGAGCTTTAAACTTCCTGTCAGTATCTTTCTCGACCAATGCTTTAAATTCACAAAACTTTAAAAAGCATGATCTTTGTTTTGCATGAATAAGATCCAACATTTACGATAAAAATCATCAACAAATATAACATAATACCCATGCTTGGTCATGGATGCTATAGAGAATGGTCCAAACACATCTGAATGGACTCAATTGAGGATCACTTGTGCTCAATTATCTTTTTTTTGAAAGGAAGCTTTGGCGTATTTTCCCAAAGTACACCCTTTGCCTGTGTCAACTTGATCTGGTGTACCTTTGGGAAGACCGGTAGAAATTTGCTGCATGATTTTCAAAGAGCCATGATGGAAGTGACCCAACCGCCTTTGCCACAACCCACTGATGTCTCAGCTTTGCACCTTCTCTGCTTTCATTCTCAAGGCAACACAATATTGTACCTCCAACTTATAAAGGCTCTTAACTCAAACACCCTATCCTATTCACCTGTCTCGTGGCTATGTGATGAAGGAACACCTTTCCCTTAATAAAGATCACATCATAACCTCTATCCTCCAACATGGCAATAGATACAAAGTTCTTCTTCAAACTAGGAACATACATAACATCTCATAAAGTGAGCAGAACACCTGACTCCCTCTGAAAGGTGACTATACCAAGCCCGATAGCACTATACCTCTCATCATCACCCATCTTGATATTCATTTGGAGATCCTTCTCCTCCAAGTTAATGAAGAGATCTTTGTTACTAGTCTTATGGAAATAAGCTCCACTATCCAGGTACTATACATTACCCATCATCGATGACACCATACATGTGATGAGGGTAAATTCCAGCTCGAATTTTGAGGCAAGAGCCTCACCTCCTGTTGCTCCTTTTGAGGGCTTCATACTGACCTTCTTGAGCAGAAAATTTGTGGAAAAATTTCCCAACTCGTGACAATGAAAGAAATTGACTTTCGACATGTCCTTCCTCTTGCCACCATGACAATAATTTGATTTGGAAAGGGATTCCTTCCCCTTCCCTTTCTTTGCCTTACCCGCTAAGGCACAATTTTCCTCACCATCAGTGTTTGATAAGAATCTATCTCTTGTATTCTATTGAATCTCTTCCTGTAACAAATATGACCACAACCATTCCTAATCTATTAGCTTCTCCCTCCCATTAACAGAGTCCTAATAACTATGCCAAATCTTTGGAAGGACTAGAAGAGCTAGGCTCACCATATCGTCCTCGGAAACAGTGATCCCGACACTTCCAAGCTCATCTTGACAATGGGTGAACTTGGTCAATTACTTCAGAATATAGTCACCCTTCTCCATTTTGATATTTATGAGTTTTTCCTTCAGTGCCAATTTCCTATGGTCACCTCTTCTTTGCCATATATGCTTCACTCTTCTCACAACAAAAATTATGTGGGACTAATAGAGTAAACTCTGTAGGAGAGGAAACAGCTCCAACCATCTGGCTCTGTTGTTTGTTGTTATCTAATCAAACCTATACTTTTGGTTGTGGTGTCGTCTATCAACTGAACCCGCACTTAAACAAAGCACCAACAATGTTTTTTTTTAACCAGTGATCTAACCTATGATGACATGTTCTAAAGTTTAAATTTGTGGCTAAGAAGTAAGTTGGCATAACTTTAATTGATTAGGGAGCTATTGGTGAGTAAGTTCATGTATTTCTATTATTGTTGTTAGCTAAGCAAAGTTGTTTTGGCCACTGATGCTACTGGAAGAATAAATGAGCTATATTGCTAACCTCATTGGATTTGTTGTTGTGTAGAGAATAGATAAGCTCTTTTTATAGTCAAGATGGCCATTGCTGCTGCTTGAGCACAGATGAGTAATTTAAGTGGAATTTGGCTGTCAGTGTTATTGAGACCCCAAATGAGTCCTATCAGAATCCTTTTGGCCATGGGCCCTGTTGAGAGCATAGATGGACCAAATTGGTAGACATGTTAGGCAGTGGTGCTACTGTGTGCACAACTCAGCTATTTTGGTAGCCATGCTTGTGCTTGGGTGAGAGCAAGATGGAAGTTGGCACACTTCAATTGTGGGGAGACAAGACTTGCTTGTTTGTATAGCCAAGGATGAATGCATTACACATATCGAACATAAAAGCATAGATGTGTTGGTTTGGTGTTTTATGGCATTGAAGCAAAAGTCTGTTTCTTAACATATATGATGGGGTGGGAGCAAGATGCAATTGGGTATCCTTTAGTTGTGTGGACTGATAAGCCCAAGATTCTGCTAAACTTACTAAACCCATATGACATCTGGGTCAATGGTTCTAAAGCAAAGGTGAGTTTCTTAGGTAGTTGTGACTATGTTGGGGTGGAAGCAAGATGGAAGTGGTAGTGATTCAGTTTTGGACACATCGAATATGCACTTATATGTGTTAATGAACTCAAGATGTGTTGGATACTATAGAAATAAGATGGAACTTCACTGATTTGATCCTACTTGAGGTAGAGGACTTGCCATCATATTAGATGTGGGCATAAACATTGTTTGTTGCTTTAAAGATGTGATTGTGAATCTTGAACCTAGATCCAGAGGCTGAAGTTCCTTTCCTTCGTGATCATTGTATTTAAAATATATTGTGTTGGCAAGGGCATGAGAAAGAGGGCAAGTAAAATATCCAACTCAGTGTTATAGATGGTGACATTTTCTTTTAATTGGAAATTTGTTTTGTCGCTGCATAGATTTTTGTTTAGTTTCCTCTCTGCTAAGAATATTGCCTATGGTGAATTGGGAGGTATATGACTGATCCATGAGGGGTTTTTGGGCATTGGAAGGAGAAGGTGCTAAACATAAAGCCTCCTCTTTGAGAGGATCTGGAGGTTCACAGATAATTGTTAGACTGGATTTTGTTCTTCATTTTGCAACTAAGGTACTGGTGTCTGTACCTCATCTCTTTTCTATGTGGATAGTTGGTTGATTACTTTTACAAGTATTAGTGAACTTAAAAAACCAAGTGAATGTTGGGGAGGTCCCCTATCATTGTCTGTATTTGGAATGTCGTGGTGCTCTTGAGGATTTATTTGAAATTTGTACCATTGGTATTTTGTTACCATTTGTTGCATAGGGTCACGATTTGGATCAAAACTGGATCCTTTTCTCTATGGCTATCTTGCAGATGAAAGGTTTGATGGATATTAATGGATCAATGAAGCTTTTAAGAGCTACTTAGGGTTAAGATGTGATTAGTTGAAAATGTTGGAGAAATTTAGACGAGATATAATTAGCAAAGGGTGATAAATCTCTATGCTGTTTTAAGGATTAAGTTCAGAATTAAGCTATGATGGCTGAATAGTTGAATCTGTAATGTCTTGACTTTCCAAAGACAATGCCATGCAGTTGATGAATTGCAAATTCAAGTGTGGAATGACACTCCCAATAATGGGTGCATGTGGAGGCCATCAGCTTAACTGACAATGCCAACCTAGGTATTGCACTCTACAAACGGTTTCAAGATAAGAAGGTTCAGTTAATTTTCATCAGCCTAGATCTTGCAAATCCTTTTTCATACCTTCCGCTACTCAAGATAGAAGATTCACTCCTTGGAGCACTAAGAATTTCATACTTTTGCAAATTTGGCATCAATATTGAGGAGTTGATACCTTTATTGTAGGACCTAAGGTAGAGAAAGATGAGAAAAGCTGAATATATTTTCTAGCTTAGCTAAAGAAACCCAAAACTTGATCTTAGAACATGAAGATTATTAACTTCTCAATCAATTTTAGTTAATTGTGCAATGGAAGAAAAGTTCCCTTGAGTAGAAAAGGTAGCTTCTGAATTCAGCTGCATCTTAGAAATTTAAATGAATATAGCTTCTCCTTGTATAGAATAATAATTTTACACACAATCAGTTACACATTAGAATTCACCATAGACTCTATTCCTTCCCTAATTATAGGCATGATGTGTATATGCATATGCATTTTACATGATACAAACACATATAAAGAAGATGTTAATTTTTTTTAGTTAATTGTTTTTAGTAATATGTATTACCTACTCATCATAAGGTCCATTTTTAGCCATTGTTTTCATTCTTGCATAGTCAAGGCATTTCCCTCGAACCATGGATCATTTGGAATAACCTACCTATTTTGTTTAATGACCTTCATTGTCTTGACTCTTTTGTTTAAGCTTTTAGGATGATTCTTAAAAGCTTACGTTGTCAGTTTGGAGAACATGCATTTTCTTCTTGTCGAACTTTGTTTAGTTCTATGGCAATGCCATGCAATGTTTTTAACTAGTCTATATGGAAAGCTTTGCATTTTATTGTGCTTGGCAACAAAATGAGAAGTCAGGTAAGAGTTCCATTAAGAAATATCAAGCCTTATCTAGGGGATACAACATGATGAAAATACAATGAAGAACATACTTTTTTACAAGAGAATATTTGTGTAGGTTTCATACCTACCCTAGTGGTGTGATTCCTATATGATGGATTGTACAATCCTACCTTACGTTCCACATGTCAAGTGCAAGATGTGACAACATTCTTCATAGGATTTTTTGTTTGAAATTGTTTCAAGAAGCATGCCCCAAGGTTAGTGTTGTAATGCATAACATAGACTTCTTTAAGCTTAGGTGATAGGTTGCTGAGTTATCTATCAAAATTTTCCCAAACTTTCACCTGATCTGACCACTTTTTCTCAAACATGCACAACAAGAACCATTAGCATCCATATATAGCCAGTAATTTATACCCAAAATATGTCCCAATCTAAAGAAGGTAGTCAGTTCTATTTTACATACGAGGGTGGCTTTTAATTCTGTTGATAGTAGATTATCATTATTCTTCTTTAAGATATAGTAGATTTTCCATTCGGATAATAGGATTATCTTTTGGATAGTATAATTGTCATTCTTCTTGGAGGAAGTCATAATAACGAATCTCAAGTTTGAGAAGAAAACGACTATGAAGCATGGGAATTCATATTAGGATGTGTTGAAATATCCTATATGTCACGTTAATGATTATTCTATGTGTGGTGGAATTTTTCTAGTGACAACATAGATTAAATACCGTGGACTTGTGTAAGGCTTATTGTGATAGTTGTTTTAATGATCTTAAATTAAATGAGAAGATCAAATCGTAGAGAATTTTGGATTTTAGAATGGAAGCTTATTAGTCAATAAAAGACCAATGAAAATATTAGAATACACTCTTACCCTTATTCTAGTGTTGAATAAAAATGCTGTGAGAAATAATATGTCTTTAGTTTTGGATAAAAGGACCCTCAACTTTCTTCACAACTTATGCGGTCACTGGCCACTTGTGAAAGGAGTAGGCATCCTTAGAGATGCGGTGCCATTTAGAAGGGAAATACTAATAGCAGCAGGGCAAAGGCAATTATTCTATTCGTTTAATTATTTCTCATTTGTTTGGACATATTTTGAGCTGCAATATATATCATGAAATTGTTTTAGTACTAGTAAACAATGATTAAATATATAATAAATTTGAACCTTTTACTTTTAGAGGACATTTCTCTCAATTTACAAAAAAAAAAATAAAGTATGAAAATCATGCTGGAAACAGTTTCTGAAGTTTTGAGTCTTTTATTTTCAAGATTAACTAATTGGTTTGGAAGATCAAAAACCAACAAATTGGAAGAGTGGGACTTTTATATTCACTAAGGTATTAAAGAAATTATATGCATGAAACTTATACTAGCACCTTCTAGTGGAATTGATAGTGCACTAATCCGTTGCTTACCACCTTATAGCGTATCCGGGTTCAAATGCTATTTTCCATGATGGACAGTTGAATCTATTTCAACTCTAATTGTTATCGAGGGGTTCCAACAGGATGTCACATGAGTGTTTATGATGCCCATTTTGACATAGATAGCTACCTATGTTAAGGTTCTATTTTGCAGTTCCATGTTGTTATTTATGAACATTATATACATTTGGTTGGACACGTGAAAATCAATTGATGGATTTGGTATTGATGATGGAAATGTTGGATGTATGACCAAATGTATGACTTACTTGGTTACAATTTATCTAGTGCATGACTTGTCAGAGTTATTGTTGCATCGTATAGGGCTTAAGTAGATATGATTTATCTAGTCAATGCCTTAGTGAAATTATGATTTATCTAATGTAAGATTTATTTCCAGTATGAACAACAAAAATTGACATGTGGATACTAGACTTAATAAACATGATGTTTAAGATCATGTATCTATATCTATTTTGTGGTCATATATATGCATGGATAAGAACTAAACTACAAATTGGAAAGAACCGTATGATAACCTAGATCTACTATTCCATTGGGGAAGGTCGAGACAACCAATGAGGAAAGGTACGATGTACATTGTTCTATTACATTTGGTATCTACTTGATGTACACTCTTATGACACAAGTAAAATATAAATGACAGGTGGCAAGACTACCTGACAGGATTATTCAATGACAAGTCCAACTAGCACTGTAGTGTGGTCCGTATTAGGGTGTTGACCCTAGTTGTAAGGAGGGGTGGAGGCATTTCCCACTGTGTATCCTCTGAAACCTGGAATCGTGGGAGGGCAGTGGTGGACACGCTCCCCTAAACATGTGATGACGATTGTCAGTTGGCTATTGGGGAAGTTAGGTCGATGTAGTCAATGCTTCCACCATGTTGGTTTGATCAGTGGTTAGATTGGAATAGTCGATGCCACCGTATAAAGTAGTAGAGGACGGATAGGTCAAGAACGGAATTAGGTCATTATGGATAGGAGGATATAGATCAGTTGGAGACTCTTGGGGGAAAGTAATGTCATTATTTGACTTATCAATTTTACTACTATAACTCTTTCTCTATTCTGTTATGCCTTCAAACTCATTTTATCTTTTCACTCTAACTTCGGGACGAAGTTTTCTAAAGGAGGGGTGTATGTAAGGCCCCACTTAATCTTATCATGAAAATTTTGTCAATGGTTACATTATCTGAAAATATTGAGTAATATTGGTGAATACCTTCATTTAGGAAACTGTAAATTTTATTTACTGATGTAAAATTTATTATTGCTATTATTCAAATTACCAACTTGTCTTCTCAAAATTTATCTTAGATAGGATATGGTCTCCTTCCTTAATTATCAATATATATATTCATCTCACATTCCCAAATGTGCTCTCATATTTACTTGGGAGAAGACATGGTCCTTTCCAACTAATTATCAATATATATATATTCATCTCACATTCCCAAATGTACTCTCACATTACTTGGGAGAAGACATGGTCCTATTCAACTAATTATCAATATATATATTCATCTCACATTCCCAAATGTACTCTCACATTTACTTGGGAGAATACATGGTCCTATCCAACTAATTATCAATTTATATATATTCATCTCACATTCCCAAATGTACTCTCACATTTACTTGGGAGAAGACATGGTCCTCTCCCATTAATTACCCAATTTTATATTCATATCACATTTCCAAATGTACTCTCAAATTTACTTGGGAGAAGAGAAGTCAACTGTAAGGATGAAGGAGAAATTAATAACATTGATGAGAGGTGGTTGAGGTGGAGAAGAGAGGAAGGACATAAAAGGAGAAGGAGGAAGGGAGAAAAGGGGGATGTTGGGTCTTGCTTATGATTTGAGGTTGGCTGTGATTTTTAGAGACTTAGGGAACCTGTGGAGGTTTCTTGGGTTAGTTGAGAGGAGGGAAATATTGTTTATCTTGGTCTTGGACACACACACTACATTTGGTTGGACTTGGGCTCAGAGGGCTAGGGAACCTGTGGAGGTTTCCTGGGCTAGGAATTATTTCCTAGTTGGCTGGGAGGTAAATCCAGTCGGTAGTCGAGAGGAACATTTCAACAAGAGCAACAGCTCAAGGGCATCTCCACCAGCCACCAGTACAGGTATTCCTCTATGCATAGATTACTCATGTAAATTATTGAAATGAAATGTTCACTATAAGTAGTAGGAATTAGAATGTAAATGGTAAATTATCATTGTTTAAATGTCTTGAAAGAAAGGATAAAATTATCATTGTTTAAATGTCTGGTAAGGAAGTAAATTATTGCCTCTTATTGCATTTATTTCCCAGAGAAAATAGATACGTAAAAGACCCTAGGATAGGGCCTTAAATGCAAAACAAACTCGAATTATCCTCTTCTATACTGTCTTCAGCTCTGATACCATGTAGATGTTCTTATAGATTCAACAACTTATGTGATATGCTAAAACACATGACAATAATCTACTCTACTCTTCTATAGAAAACCAAAATTGATCATTGAAAATAATAATAAGAAAGGGAATAATTTCAATCGCACATAACACAATATTTTGATGGGGAAAGAAACATCTCAAAACCCCGACTATCTATATTGCATTAACCAGAAGATCTGAGAAGAAAATACAATGCTTGTTCAACGTGGACAATTCTTGCCCTAGTACAATCTAACTCTTTGCCTCACAAGCCAGCTCAAGCCAACACTTAACCAATCTTGCTGCCTCCCAAGCCCCTACTTCCTTGCACAATCCTTAGATGAATTAACCCCTCTCCATAACTGAAAAATCCAAACATAGGTCCTCAAGTGATTACATGCACCATCTTTACAACTCAGAAAATTATATAACTGATAGTACATTGTCCCTGAACTCTAATATCAACTGGGTCTTCATCTGAACTAACATGCATGAATGATTTATGAGTGAATCTTCAGTTAATGGTGTGGTTCTAGTGATGCATTAGTGCACTACTCCACTACTAGAAATCTTTTAGTTTCTCCAACAGCTAGAACTAGTTTAGCTGACTATAACTCAGTTAGGCTAAGTTATCTAATTACAACTCAAAAGAACTCAACCCGGGCCCCTAAAATTTAGGGATCACTCTACTTGTCTCTAGATAGATTTCCAACTCGATTTTCCTAAGTCAATAAAGTCAATTTAACTTAATTAACTAATACAAGTTGCTATGAGAATAGAATTACAATTTAATTCAAGGGAAAATTAAATTTGAATTTCTTGTTTCTATTTTTAACATATTAGCAGCGAAGAACCAAATGGATAGTGTGGAAATGATCCTACAAGGATATTTGATCATCTTTGGTCTACTAAGGTTATGTACAACATGCCACTTGGTGATTGGAAGTTGAATTATAGTCCATACTTTAGAAAATATGCCTATGAAAGATTGCGAAATGATCTTAGATATTCTCTGAGCTAAACACATTTTTTAGTAGGTACATTATTTGTCCTAAGAGTGAATATTTGAGATTAAAAGTCACTCCAAGGGGGTGTTGATGCCTCAAAATTCGTTGCAACAACATTGGGGATGAACACCCAGTTCAGACATTAAAGCAACTCCTTTTCCATTTGGAATGGTGGTTCCGACTAGTTTAACTAGGTCCGGTTACCTTATCTCAATCTCCTATGGCTTAAAATATGACTTTCATCTACCAATGATGAAGAGACATCATATCAGCCCTCTTGCTAATCAGGGAAGAAAGAGATCCTTAAGTTGATCTAAGGCTCAGCTAAGCCACAATTAAAGTTTTCCTCTTTATGAAGAGGACTTTTAGGAATGTAAAATTAATGCTATCTCAATTAAGCAAATATATATTTAACCCAACCGAGAGCAAGATATTTAAATGATTGGGATTTAAATATGTTTGGATTATAATGAATATCAAGCTAACGAAGTAGTTCAATTAACTGACATTATGAATACCAAAACTCATTCTATTTAGAGACCTCTTAAGTGAAATAATCAACCAACAATATTTAAGAAATAGTTCAGAAAATGACATTGATTGTTAAATCAGTAATTCAAATAATTAAACAATAATATGAGGAAATAGTTCACAACATTGATTGTTGAATCAGCATTAAAAAATAGATTTAAAAGTAAATAGTTACTGAAAAATCAGAATTCAACCCATAAGAGCAGATATAAATAATAGCATATGATTGAGACAAATTGCTCATACTGACAATAGTGCATAAATATGAATAAAATGACACATTCCCGCCATTATAAAATGAAACTAGTATTTAAAGCAATAGTATTAGAAATACCAATTTATTGAATCAATTTCTCTAGCTGTAGTCTCCAATAGTCCTCTACAATCTTTGAACTTATGTTGTTACAACAAGAGGTGTAGTATTGTAAGCTCTTCTCATCATACATAATTCTAATGCAAAAAAAAAAATCCTCAATAATCCCCAGATCTGAGATTTTCTCTCCTCTCACTTACAACTCTAAATGCCTATTACAATAGTGCTTTTAGAATTCAAGAATTGCAGAGGAGAGAAGTTTGTAATGCATTCTACAATATGTTATTTATAATATTTACAAAAGAATTATCAGCAAGAAAGTTTGTTGAAGAATAAATCTACTCCATCAATTTTCATTGGTTCAAAATTCCATTCTTTTATTGCTGGGGCATTCTCATTGATTGAGATTTTCTTCTCCTCATCTCTTCAACTATTTTCCTGCAAAAAAAAATCAAAACTAAATAAAATGTAAAAGTAAAATCAAAATACGAAATCTGGATTTAAAACAAATCCAATCAAAACTTTAATTTCATAATTAAAATAAAAGGAATCAAAGCTTTTTATTGCTGCCACTAAATATTTGATTGGCTAAGGAGAACACAGGTGAATGAATCTACATTCAGAAGAAGTTGTGGGTAAATGAGAATGGAGAAAATTAAACTCAAAAAATCAGTGTTATTAAAAATTCTGACCTTGATATTTTGCTGGATTTTAGACCCAATAAATGATCGAGTCAGGTAATGAAACAACTTCATAAATTTTCTCCATGATTTTATCTTTCCAATGAGTCATCCAGGGCCTCATTTGGCCAAGTAAAACTCCATTTATGAGCTTCTAAAGTTGGAGTATTAAAATTGCCAGAATTCTGGAATTTTTGTTGCCTCGGCTAAAAACCAGAATTTTTAATTAAATTCTAATCCTAAATTAGATTACATTTATTATTTAACTAATGCTAATTAATTGTAATTACAAACTAAATTAATTATTAACAGAGTAATTATTAACAAAAAAATAATATATATATATATATATGATTTAAAAATTAATTATATTATATTATATTAATATTATAAACAAATTATATTTAAATTATAAGAATCAAATAATAATTATAATATACTATAATTATAATATTATATAATATATAATAAAATTTAATTAAAAGAAAATTATTGGAATCATGTCACGTGAGTGTTTTATGGAGGGAGGAGGGAGTTAAGTGAGGAGAGGATTTATGGAGGGTGAGGTGAGGGTGATGTAAGCAGACTCGGGAGGCATAATGTCATGCCCCCAATTCTTGTTTGCTAAATTGGTCTAAGTGTGGCACGAGATAAATGCTTTACCACCTTAGTTTCTTTGTCATTCCTCGGACTACGCCTACAACATTCATCTTTCATCATTTTATTTAGTTTAAATGCAGAATATCTTAAACAATCAACACTAAACATATGCATCGAGACACATTTAATAAATATCAATTATATAATTAATTTTTTGTTTTTACAATGTGCTGGGAGTCATAAATCAACCGGATTTATAAATATACAAAAGATGAAAGAGATGCCCAGAAGGTCAGCCTGTTGCACGACTCGAGCGCAGCCTCATTCAGGATTTCCCACACCCAGCGTTGCCCAACTTGTCGCATCCTTCACTATACTTGCAATTGCAACTCGCCTTCGCCGCACTGTGTATCACTGTTTTCCGTCCATGCTGCGGTCATGTTGGCCTTCCCAACTCATGTCCACACAACCGCACCCAACTCTGCATTGTCTGGGCCCAGCTCTATTCCAACCCAACTGTGCCCAACTCATGGGTAGACCTATTCACCTGTTCTACGACCTGACTGCACTCTGAACTACACTCGAATTGCACTTCTGAACCATGCAACAGGTAGACCCACCCACCTATAGTCACCCTCGCTCTATCTGCCGAAGTTAGTAATGCCGCCTGTCTTGCGGGTTCATACTTGCCTGCACTTTTGTTTATCCTCCTCGCTACCCAATACAATGCGACTTTAACTTGCTTGGCTCTCCTCGCTCCAGTTTCCTTTCACCTCTCATGTATATGTATGAACCTTTATACGTAGGGAGGGGGTTTGGTTTAGTCCAGCCGACCCACCCACACTCTAATTCATATTTTGAACAGGTCGGCTCATGTGTCAGCCGAACTGGTGCACCCAACCTATTTCCCTCCAACTTGTCCATCTATAAACCAATTTGACTCATGCACCCAACACTTAGTCAAATTTCATGTTGGCATCCCTCAACTCATTGGTTAAGTGCATAAAGCCTAGCTCGTCGGTTAAACGCGTCCCCATGTCTCGTTGGTTATGTGTGCCCCACCCATCTCGTTGGTTATGTGCGCCCTGCCCAACTCATCGGTTTAAAGCACCTTGACGATTCGTCCTCCAACTCGTCGATTAAACGTGCCCAGTGTGGGTGCCTGACTCACCCAAGTGCGATGATGACTCGGGGGCATGACATCTTCCCCCACCATAAATCATTGTCGTCCTCGACAATCCAGCGACTCTCCTCAAATGTTTGTCGTACACTACAATCTCCTTCCTCCATCTCCATAGTGAATCCTCAATCTCCCAGCTACTCTCCTCCGATGCATTCTTCCATTTAACGAAGAATTACTGTGGTATGTTACTCCCAAGACTTGTAGTCCAAAGATCCAAAATATTCTCTAAAACAAGGTTTGGTCTATCTATGATCATGGCTAGTCCTCTTGGTGGTTCCATCCTATTTGGATGGTGTGCATAAAGTCGACATCTCTTGAGCTGACTCATATGGAACATAGGATGTTTTGAATGCATGTGGTTCAGAAGCTCCAACTCATATGTAACTTCAACCAGTCGAATTTTACCCGGAATGGACCCTCATACTAACTCATCAAAGATCTCGCAGTCGCTTTCAGTGCCTGAAATTGATCTTGAGTGATCCTCAGAAAACCATAACCCCAACACTAAAGTGTGCATCCCATCTATCCTTATCTGCCCATTTCTTCATCCTCCTTCCAGCTTCATGCAATCTCACGCTTGCTAACTCTAAGGTCTCCTCCCATGCTATCATGAATCTCTTCACGTGTGGACTCCTCTAGAAACCTCTTGATAATACATTGTGAGGAGAAAATGGCACCAATCCATTTACCAACTCAAATGGACTATACCCAGTTGCAAAACTCTTCTGCATATTGTATCTAAATTGAGCCATATCCAAGAGTTCAGGCCAATTCTTTTGATCATCTATCACATAATGTCTCAAGTAGTCCTCCAGCAATGCATTAACCCATTTAGGTTTCCCATCTATCTGCGGATAATAACTTGAACTCTGCAACAATTCTATCCTGGCCAACTTGAATAAAGTGGTCCAAAATCGATACTCAATGACATCCATCCCCCAATACTTCACAACATGTTTGAAGAAAAACTCAACATTCATCTTGGATCCACATGGTATCTTCATCGGAATGAAGACGACATACCTGGAAAAATGATCGACGATGAACATAATCCCGTTATACCCATGTACATGCAGAAACTGAGTGATGAATTCCATTGAAACACTCATCCATGGTCTCTCTGGAATTGGTAAAGGCTACAACAATCCTCCCTGTCTCTAGTTATCTTATTTTTCCTGTTGAGAAATAATGCACATATGCACATAATCCTCTACATCCTCCAGTATATTCTCCTAAAAGAACCCTCTCTCCAATAATGCCAAAGAATAACGCTGCCCTAGGTGGCTAGCCCATGGAGAATCATGGAACTCCTTCCAAAGGCATCTCCTAAGCCCAAATGACTTTGAAATGTATAGCCAGTTCCCAAAGAACAAGAGTCCATCTTGTAGAAAAAATCTCTACGTCTTTCCTTCCTTCACCTGCTTCACAATGCTCTGTAATTGAGTATCTGTCTCAATGCTTGCCCGAAGCCTATTCTGCATCTCATCAGTCATATGTACTCGACTCCTACTTCATTCTGCATGGTCTTCTTCCTTCTCAAGTGTAGCTAATTATCCCTTCCTGCTGAGGGCATCTGCAATTACATTGAGTCTACCCTGTCTATACTCAATAGTCATGTCAAACTCTGCCAAGAAGTCTTTCCAACAAGGTTGCTTTGCTGACAACTTTGGTTGTGATGCAAAATAAATTGCTGTAACGTTGTTAGTTTTGACAAAAAAATGCTTCCCAATAAGGTAATGCCTCCATACCTATAAATAATAGATGCTCTTAGTCATTTCCTTCTCATGGACCGGATACCTTTGTTCCCTATCTTGCAACATTTGACTCTCATATGCCACCGGATGCCCATCCTGCATAGGAACTCCTCCTATTGCAAAATATAAAGCATCTTTGTGTACCTCAAATTGTCTCTCGAAGTCAGGTAACTTTAGTATTAGTGTTATAACCATCCTCTTCTTCAAATATTCAAATGTTGTATGACACTTCTCCATCCAATTCCATCACTTATCCTTCTTTAAAAGGTTTTTCAGTGATGATGTCACTTTGGAGTACCCCTCTACAAACTTCCACTGGTAGTTGGTCATCCCCAAAAAAACCCTCATATCATGGACATTCTTCGGTTCATCCCAATCCTCTATTACCTTCGCTTTGCTCAGCTCCATCTGTATGTGTGCTTGGGCTACAATGTGTCCAAGGAATGGAAGCTCGGTTTGGGAAAACATACACTTTGACTTCTTCAAGTACAATTGATTTTTCTTTAGTGCCTCAAGCACCAAAGCCAAGTGTTTCTTATGATGCTCCATGTTATCACTGTATATCACGATATCTTCCAAGTATACTACTACAAATGAATCCAAATATGGACGTACTACATCATTCATCAAAGTGAAAAATGTGGTAGGAATGTTACACAACTTGAAAGGCATAACAAGGAACTCAAAACTAACATACCTTGTCACAATCGCAATTTTCTTCTTGTCTTGTTCTGCTATCCACACCTGATAGTACCCATGCCTTAAGTCTAGCTTGGAAAACACTCGGGCCTTTGCAATCTTGTCGAAGCAATCTACAGCTAATGGAAAATGATACCTATTCTTTATCGTTTGCTTGTTAAGAGCACGATAATCACAACACATCTGTAGCTCATTTGTATCCTTCTTTCTCTGGAATAGTACTAGAGCTCCATATGGGGACCTTGAAGGTATTATGAAACCTGCATCAGTCAAATCCTTCAACTGTCATTTCAATTCCTCCACTTCTGGCCTTGATAATCGATAAGGAGATTTTATCGGAGGTTGCTTCCCTGGCTCTAGCTCAATGCTATGGTCCACTGCACACCTCGGTGGAAGTGCTTTCGACAACTCATCGGGCATCAAATATGCATCTTTGTCCAATACATAAAAAATCTCAGTTGGAAGAGGCATCCCCACTCCATCATCACTATCAACTTCCCTAATGACTGTCGCATATGTCTCCACATTTTACTACTGCATAACTTTCTCCAAGCAAAGTGCAAAAAAATGCTAGACTTGAACTTCCTTCCTTTCCTTATGAGAAGGCAAAGTCCAAGTTCATGAGCCTCCAATCAACATAACCTCATTGCAAAACAAAACAATAATTTCTTTATTTCCCTTTCGAAAATCCTTCCCCAATATCATGTCAAAGTTGTTCATCTCCATCACCGTGAAGTCCAATCAACCCTCCCAGTCTCCAATTCGAATTGGCACTTCATTTTCCAACCATGACACTTTAGCCTTCGAGTTCATTTCCATGACCTCCACATTGGATGGAACAATCTGCAACCCAACTTCTCTTGCCAATCTTGTCATCATGAAGTTGTGTGTGGCACTTGTGTCCACCAACACTTGGATAGTTTTTCCACGAACTTTCAAGTCAAGAAACCCCAAACTATGAATCCAAGATTTCTTTTCCAAAACTCCAGACTGCATACATACCTAGTCTTTGCATCTTGTTGTTGTTCTAGCTCTCATACCATCTGTCACCCCCCCAATTCGTTTTTCCTTAACTGGGCTATGTGCGACACCGGATAAATGCCTTAACATATTAGTTTCTTCGTCATTCCCCAGACTACACCTACAACATTCATCTTTCATCATTTTATTTAGTTTAAGTTCGGAATGTCTTAAACAATCAACACGACATAAACATATGCATTGAGACACATTTACAATGTAAATATCAAGTATATAATTAAATTTTTGTTTTTACAATATGTCGAGAGTCATACAAATATACAAAATTTGGATGAGCTGCCCGGCTGGTCGGCCTACTGCACAACCCGGTCGCAGCATCATTCAGGCTTTCCCACACCCGGTGCTTCCCAACTCGTCACACTCATCGCTATACCCGCAACCGATTCACCTTCGTTGCATCGTGTATCACTATTGCCCATCCACATTGCGGTCATTTTGGCCTGCTAAAATCATGGCCACACAACCCACGCCCAACCTTGAATTTCTTGTGCCCAGCACTGTACCCGACCGCACCCAGCTCATAGGGAAACCCTCCCACTTGTTTTGTGACCCAACTGCACTCTGAATTGCATCTGAACTGCACCTCCGAACCATGTGACGGGTAGACCTACCCACCTATGGTCACCCTCGCTCTGTCCGCTGAAGTTAGTGATGTTGCCCATCTTGCGAGCTCATACTTGCCTGTGCCTTCGCTTATCCTCCTCACTACCCAATACAATGCGACTTGCACTTGCTTGGCTCTTCTTTCTCCATTTTCCATTCAGCTCTCATGTATATATACGAACCTTAGAATGTGGGAAGGGGGCTTGGCTTAGTCCAGCTGACCCACCCACACTCTAATTCATATTTTTAACACGTTGGCTCATGTGTCGGCCTAAGTGGTGTGCCCATCTCGTCACCCTACAACTCGTCCATCTATAAACCAAGTTGACTCATGCACCCAACACTTAGTCAAATCTTGTGTTGGTGCCCCTCAACTCATCGGACGAATTTCGTGTTGGTGCCCCTCAACTCGTCGGCTAAGTGTGTCCACACCGGCTCTTCACTTAAAAGTGTCTCCATGTCTCGTTGTTTATGTGCACCGCACCCAAGTCGTTGATTATGTGCGCTCTGCCCAACTCATCGGTTAAACGTGCCTCGATGACTCATCTGCCAACTTGTCGGTTAAACACACTCGATGTGGGTGCCCGACTCATCCAAGTGTGGTGATGACCTAGGGGTGTGACACATAAGGTGATGAACCAAAAATTTATGATAAATTTTTTTAACCCCATCACATAATTTCAAAATCGCAATCACAGTTTTAGAGTTTTTAAAATGAGCAGCTTACATATTTTTTGTTTTAGGATATGCGATATATCGCAATATCGCATCGCAAATTTAATTTCAACGATTTTAAATTTCAGGATTTTGGAAGAGAGGGTTTGATGAGAAGTGGGTCCATGTGAATTAACGATCCTAAAAATTGGACTTCAGCCATTTTGTAATTTTGTGGTTTTGGTTTTGATAATCTGTTTTAAAATAACAAATTGGAGTAGATTACCAAGATCTCGAAATGTGTATTGATCCATTGTACAATTTAGCTAGGTCATTTTGTAGGACCGTTAGTGAAAAATGAAAGAATTAGTAAAAATTAACTGAAAGTTAATATTCACAATGAATGATTATTTTAATTGCAAAAATTGAAATATCATACATTTATTAACATTTTTTAGTCTACGCAAGAAAATGACAAACTTGAAAGGAGTGTTATTTAAAAACTGGTTGACCAAATGAGTCTAAACAAGTATCGATGGAAAGCTTGTGAAAAGTCGAATCCAATGAAACAATCAAAATAGAAATCCGATAAAAATGAAAAATTTATGAAATTATAAGACAATTAACTTAAATGAAAATCATGAAAGATGCTTAGTCAAAAATTAATGGAAAGTGTCCCTCATGGCTTCAATATTTTGTTAATGGCTTTCCTCCCATAGTTGTAAACAATTCAATTTATAGAGATAACCCTTTTGTCATATGACACAATCCTGTTATTAGCCACCTAATTTTCTTTGCCCGATTGTGATAGTAATTTGTTCCTAGCATATGTGTGGTGGTTATATCATCCTTCACCATTTGGACTGCAGTTTTTATGGTTGTGAAATGATGCTTAAAATCACTATAGAATGAATTATAAAATTACCATGGTATGAGAAGACTCATGCTATGGAATGGCCACCATTTGTTTTTTGTTAAATAGGATGAGTTATAAAAGTTAAAAACAATTGAATGCCATGTGATGAGTTTAATATCTACTCACGATAGAGTATTGTAACAATAACTCAACACATTATTCGAATGCGGGCTGTTGATAGGTATGGTTCAAACAAGATCCTTTTAGTTATAGAAATTGCATATGGTTGTTGCCATATGTTCCAAACAAATTTCTAGTAACTATCCTAGATGAGGTTCTCCAATAGTTATGCAGTAACTAGCGAAGATGCATATCAGAACTTCTGTAAGAAGATACCAAGAACAGAGGTACTATAGAAGGTGTTTGCTAAATTTATTGCATGAAGAAATCAATGTTAATGAAGGTACCATCAAAACACTAGGTATATTTTCTATGAACCTTTCAATTCATGCCACAAGCACCGTGCTACCAACTTGAGTAATAAAACCATGCAAGTGCTAGACATGGGGTCATTTTCTTATTTGATATTACATCAAGTCAATGTCAAGCGGGGTATGTATATTATTTTCCCATGACACGTATAGTTATGCAACTTGTGGAAGTATATTATGTCTAAACATACAACTTTATAATGTCCAATTACATCCATGGCTACTGATGCATATCTATTAGTCCACTTCTTTAATTAACAACAATGCCTAATTAACCATGTAACCATGCATAGACAGGTATGTTTTGATCAATTTAGATGTATTCAAACGTCACAGTCAGGAGGACACTTAACACTGTAATATAAGAGCATCAAATTTTCCTCTATACAAACAATATCAAAATATATTTTCGAAGCATGGTGTTGTAAATCACATGACATGAATCATAAATACGCAGGTATGATAACTCCTGCACAATGCTAGCTATACATTATAGGACATGAGCCAAATACCTTGTTCCAAGAGGACATAAATCAACATTACTTGTCATATGTACCTATAATTTTAGTATACATATCATACTCCTACATGTTTGTTAGTGATACACGCATAGTGTGGTTAAATCTAACAATCTTATAGTCTTACTACACACATGATTTGTCTTCTTTAAATCCAATAGGGCAAGAAATCTTGGGACAATACTCACCTCCAAACCTTTGATAAGATTCCATTGGCTCCTTATGCAATTGTCACCCTTGAGTTGACTTCCAAGACTTGAGAAGACAAGGCTCCAAGGAACAACCTCTAGCTTGGAAGCCCAGGGACTCCAGAGGCTTTCTATCATCACCTAAAGGAACTTTCAAAAACAATCGAGACCATCACATTTGTTCCCAAGCATTACGTTGGTTCTCTCCAAGACAATTGCGACCCACTTTTAATTGCTTATTTCCAGTGACTGATCCAAGCTTCAAGAAAAAGAAACTCAAAGCTTCTGCCTTAGAGAACTCGACTACCTTGTTTTTTAGCTGAAGCTGTGTCCCTCCCTCCATGAGAAATTCAACCTGAGTTTTTATGGTCCTTCTCGTTTGTTAGTGTCCATCCTAATCCAAATTCTCTAGATGAATAAAATTCTTCCACATGTCCCTTTTACTAAGATTTTTTGTGGTGGTTGTCCCTATCATCATTAGTCAGTCTTGCAGGCCAATCACCCTCATGCCATTTTCCCCTTTCCCTTTCTTTGCCATTTCTTAGTCTCCAATATTGTTCTAAACAAAAAAAATATTTATGTAGAAATATCCTCCCAAGTCTTGGAATCACTATCTCTTTTTCCCTTATCCCATGCGCCTGTAAAAATATTTGTAATATTTATAAAGGTGAAAATAGATTGAGATGTTTCAAAAACCCCTCCCCCCTAGGGGAATAACATCCTCGGTGTTCAATGAACATATGCAATAAAAAATGACTAAAAACAAATGATATGGAGTATTATATATACAAATGATTTCAAATTTTTACATCACATGTTTGCATTGTTGCTTACCCAACCACTTGATAATTGTCACTTTATAATTTCAACCATTTTCCAATTTCCCCTTTTGCAGCCTTATGGTACTTGATATATTCAATCCATCTTGGATTTGTTCCCTTTCCTTGGAGTGTTTCTCACCTTGAATCTCCAACGCTACTATCCTTGTACTTCTTGTTACTTCAATGAACAATTCCTGGCTCATTGTTTCTGGGCACACCCCGAATGTGCTTCTGATCCCAATTAGCTATGCTCAAGACCAAAAACCAACTTATTTTCTAGCCTTCCATTCTCTACTTACCAATACCTCGTGAAATCTAGTCACCCCCCTTTTTGTGCTTCCTCGCATATGACAGATCTGAAAACGAAGGCATATCCATGCCTCAATACCATCAACCTCTCATCAATGCTTATGGGAATATGTTGGCACCACTGGTGCTAGTGTCCCATAATGGCCTCGTTTCCTAAAATCTTTTGCTTTTTTGTGTTGTTGTTGTTCATCTGAAGTGAGCAGTATCATGTCTATTCCTGCATCATAGAAACACATATCCCATGAGACTCACCATTAATAAAATGTAATGAATGTAAACTATAACTTTAAATTAGTGGTCTATGTTTGCAGTGGACTCAGAATCTTCTATAATTCCTATACCAAACCAAGTTAGTGCATAAATGAACTCATCATAAACTGAAACATTTCATTAGGTTAGCTCAAAAATCCTAACTATCATAAATCATGCTCATAATTTAAAAATTCAAAACATCAATAAAGAATTAGTACTTATCGTGATTTTATGGCTTCCTCTTTGAATGCACATGAGGTCGATTTCCTATCCTAGTAAGCACCTAGGCGATAACATGTCCTCCACGGCCAAAGTGTCGATCCAAAGTAGCTTCTCCAAGGCTATAGGTACCCTCAACTCATTGGTTAAGTGCATCCGCCCTGGCTAATCGGTTAAACGCATCCGCATGTCTCATCGGTTATGTGCGCCCCACCCAACTCGTTGGTTATCTGTGCCCTGCCCAACTCCTCCGTTAAAAGTGCCCAACGATTTGTCCTCTAACTTGTCAGTTAAATGCGCCCGATGTGGGTGCCTGACTCACCCAAGTGTGATGATGACTCGGGGGCATGACATCCTCCCCCACCATAAATCATTGTCGTCCTCAAAAATCTAGCTACTCTCCTCAAATCTTTGTCGTACACTACAATCTCCTTCCTCCATCTCCACAGTAAATCCTCCATCTCCCAGCTACTCTCCTCCAGTGTGTTCTTCCATTTAATGAATAACTCCCGCTGTATGTTACTCCCAAGACCTGTAGTCCGAAGATCCAAAATATTCTCCAATACAAGGTTTGGTCTATGTATGATCATGGCTGGTCCTCTCGGTGGTTCCGTCCTATCTGGATGGTGTGCATAAAGTCGACATCTCTTGAGCTGACTCATATGGAACATAGGATGTTTTGAACGCATGTGTTTTAGAAGCTCCAACTCATATGGAACTTCACCAACTCGCTTCTTTACCTAGAATGGACCCTCATACTTCCTCATCAAAGATTTCGCAGTCCCTTTCAGTGCCTGAAACTGATCTTGGTGATCCTGACAAAACCATATCCCCAACACTGATGTGTGTGTCCTGTCTATCCTTATCTACCCATTTCTTCATCCTCCTTGTAGCTTCATGCAAGTTCACTCGTGCTAGCTCCAAGGTCTCCTCCCATGCTATCATGAATCTCTTTGCATGTGGACTCCTCTAGAAACCTCTCGATAATACGGTGTTTGGAGAAAATGGTACCTGTCCACTTACCAACTTAAATGGACTATACCCAATTGTAGAACTCTTCTGCATATTATATCTAAACTGAGCCACATCTAAGAGTTCAGGCCAATTATTTTGATTATCCATCACATAATGTCTCAAGTAGTCCTCTAGCAGTGCATTAACCCATTCAAACTGCCCATATGTCTGCGGATAATAACTCGAACTCTGCAGCAACTTTGTCCCAACCAACTTGAATAAAGTGGTCCAAAATCGATACTCAATTTCATCCCCCAATACTTCACAACATGTTTGAAGAATAACTCAACATTCATCTTCGCTCCACATGGTATCTTAGTCGGAATGAAGACATCATACTTGGAAAAAAGATCGACCACAAACATAATCCCATTATACCCATGTACCTATAGAAACTAAGTGATGAAGTCTATTAAAACACTCATCCATGGTCTCTCTAGAATCGGTAAAGACTGCAACAATCCTCCCTGTCTCTAGTTATCTGATTTTTCCTACTGACAAATAATGCACATATGCATATACTCCTCTACATCCTCCAACATCTTCTCCCAAAAGAACCCTCTCTCCAATAATGCCAAAGAATAACACTGCCCTAGGTGGCTAGCCCATGGAGAATCGTGGCACTCCTTCTAAAGGCGTCTCCTAAGCCCGATTGACTTTGAAATGTATAGCCAGTTCCCAAAGAACAAGATCAGTCCATCTTGTAGAAAAAATCTCTACGTCTTTCCTTCCTTCACCTACTTCACAATGCTCTGTAATTGAGTATCTGTCTCAATGCTTACCTGAAGCCTATTCTGCATCTCATCAGTCATATGTACTCGACTCCTACTTCATTCTGCATGGTCTTCTTCCTTCTCAAGTGTAGCTAATTGTCCCTTCCTGTTGAGGGAATCTGCAATTACATTGAGTCTACCTTGTCTATACTCAATAGTCATGTCGAACTCTTCCAAGAAGTCTTTCCAACGAGCTTGCTTTGCTAACAACTTCGGTTGTGATACAAAATAACTTGCTGTAACTTTGTCAGTTTTGACAAAAAAATGCTTCCCAATAAGGTAATGCCTCCATACCTATAAATAATGGATGCTCTTAGCCATTTCCTTCTCATGAACTGGATACCTTTGTTCCCTATCCTACAACTTCTGACTCTCATATGCCACCGGATGCCCATCCTGCATAGGAACTCCTCCTATCGCAAAATATAAAGCATCTTTGTGTACCTCAAATTGTCTCTCGCAATCAAGTAACTTCAGTATCAGTGTTATAACCATCCTCTTCTTCAAATATTCAAATGTTGTATGACACTTCTCCATACAATTCCATCGCTTATCCTTCTTTGAAATGTCTGTCAGTGATGATGTCACTTTGGAGTACCCCTCTACAAAATTCTGTTGGTAGTTGGTCACCCCCAAAAAAACCCTCATATCATGGACATTCTTTGGTTCATCCCAATCCTCTATTGCCTTCACTTTGCTCGGCTCCATCCGTATGTGCACTTGGCCTACAATGTGTCCAAGGAATGGAATCTCGGTTTGGGAAAACATACACTTCATCTTCTTCAAGTACAACTAATTTTTCTTTAGTGCCTCAAACACTAAAGGCAAGTGTTTCTTATGATCCTCCATGTTATCACTGTATATCATGATATCTTCCAAGTATACTACTACAAACAAATCCAAATATGGACGTACTACATCATTCATGAAAGTGAAAAATGTGGCAGGAATGTTACACAACCCGAAAGGCATAACAAGGAACTCAAAACTACCATACCTTGTCACAATCGCAATTTTCTTCTTGTCTCCTTCTTCTATCCACACCCTATAGTACCCATGCCTTAAGTCTAGCATGGAAAACACTCGGGCCTTTGCAAGCTTGTCAAAGCAATCTGTAACTAATTGGAAATGATACCTATTCTTTATCGTTTTCTTGTTAAGAGCACAATAATCACAGCACATCTGTAGCTCATTCGTATCCTTCTTTCGCTGGAATAATACTAGAGCTCCATATGGGGAAATTGAAGGTCTTATGAAACCTGCATCAGTCAAATCCTTCAACTGTAATTTCAATTCCTCCAATTCTGGCCCTGATAATCGATAAGGAGATTTTTCGAGAGGTTGCTTCCCTGGCTCTAGCTCAATTCTATGGTCCACTACACACCTTGGTGGATGTTCTTTCGATCACTCATTGAGCATCAAATCTGCATATTTGTCCAATACATCAGAAATCTCAGCTAGAAGAGGTATCCCAAGTCCATCATCACTATCAGCTTCCCTAATGACTGTCGCATATGTCTCCACATCTTACTCCTGCATAACTTTCTCCAAGCTTAGTGTAAAAACATGCTGCACTTGAACTTCCTTCCTTTTCTTATGAGTAGGCAAAGTCCAAGTTCGTGAGCCTCCAATCAACATAACCTCATTGTAAAACAAGACTATAATTGCCTTATTTCCCTTCAAAAATCCTTCTCCAATACCATGTCAAAGTCGTTCATCTCCATCATCGTGAAGTCCAATCAACCCTCCTAGTATCCAATTCGAATTGGCACTTCATCTGCCAACCAGACACTTTAGCCTTCGAGCTCATTGCCATGACTTTCACATTGGATGGAACAATCTGCAACCCAAATTCTCTTGCCAATCTTGTCATCATGAAGTTGTGTATGGTACTCGTGTCCACCAACGCTTGGATAGTTTTGTCATGAACTTCCAAGTCAAGAAACCCCAAACTATGAATCCAAGATTTCTTTCCCAAAACTCCAGACTACATACATACCTAGTCTTTGCATCTTGCTATCATTCTAGCTCTGATACCATTTGTCACGCCCCCAATTCTTTTTTGCTGAATTGGGCGATTGTGGCGCCAGATAAATGCCTTAAAATCTTAGTTTCTTTGTCATTCCCCAGACGGCACCTACAACATTCATCTTTTATCATATTATTTAGTATAAGTGCAGAATATATTAAACAATCAACATGACATAAACATATGATTGAGACACATTTGTAATGTAAATATCAAGTATATAATTAAATTGTTGTTTTTACAATATGTCGGGAGTCATAACTCAACCGGACTTATAAATATACAAAAGTTGGATGAGCAGCTCAACCGGTTGGCCTATTGCATGACCCGGTTGTAGCCTTGTTCGGGCTTGCCCACACCCAGTTCTTCCCAACTCTTCGCATTCGTCGCCATACCCACAACTGAAAATTGCCTCCGTCACACCGTGTATCACTGTTGCACATCCGCATTGCAGTCATGTTGGCCTGCCAAAATCATGGCCACATAACCCATGCCCAACTTTGCACTGCCCGTGCCTAGCTCCATACCTGACCACACCCAGCTCATGGGGAAACCCTCCCACCTGTTATGTGACCCGACTGCACTCCGAACTGCATCTAAACTGCACCTCTGAACCATGTGACCGGTAGACTTGCCCACCTACAGTCACCCTCGCTCTGTCTGCCGAAGTTAGTAATGTTGCCCATCTTGCGAGCTCATACTTGCCTACGCCTTCGCTTATCCTCCTCGCTACCCAATACAATGTGACTTGGACTTGCTTGGATCTCCTTTCTCCATTTTCCATTCAGCTATCATGTATATATATGAAACTTAGAACGTGGGGAGGGTGCCTGGTTTAGTCCAGCTGACCCATCCACACTCTAATTCATATTTTTAACACGTTGGCTCATGTGTCAGCCTAAGTGGTGTGCCCATCTCATCGCCCTCCAACTCATCCTTGTATAAACCAAGTTGACTCGTGCACCCAACACTTAGTCAAATTTTGTGTTGGTGCCCCTCAACTCGTTGGCTAAGTGTGTCTGCCCCGACTTGTCAGTTAAACGCGTCCCCATGTCTCGTTGGTTATGTGTGCCCCACCGAACCCGTTGATTATGTGCACCCTGCCCAACTTGTCGGTTAAACATGCCTCAGTGACTAATCCAACAACTCGTTGGTTAAACGCGCCCGATGTGGGTGCCTGACTCGTCCAAGTGCGATGATGATTGGGGGCGTGACACATAAGGTGATGAACCAAAAATTTACGATAATTTTTTTTAACCCCATCGGATAATTTCAAAATCGCAATCATAGTTTCAGAGTTTTTAAAATGTGTAGCTTAC
Organism: Pinus tabuliformis; assembly: GCA_031772625.1. Classification (NCBI taxonomy): domain Eukaryota; kingdom Viridiplantae; phylum Streptophyta; class Pinopsida; order Pinales; family Pinaceae; genus Pinus; species Pinus tabuliformis. Next base: position 465,411,874 of record CM062814.1, read on the forward strand.
ATATTTTGTGTTTTGGGATATGCGATATATCGCAACATCGCATCACAAATTTAATTTCAGCACTTTTAAATTTCGAGATTTTAGAAGAGAGGGTTTGATGATAAGTGGGGTCCATGTGAATTAATGATCCTACAAATTGGACTTCAGCCATTTTGTAATTTTGGGGTTTTGGTTTTGGCAATTTGTTTTAAAATAACAAATTGGAGTAGATTACCATGATCTCGAAATGTGTTTTGATCCATTGTACAATTTAGCTGGGTCATTTTGTAGGACCGTTAGTGAAAATGAAAGAATTAGTAAAAATTAACTGAAAGTTAATATTCACAATGAATGACTATTTTAATTGCAAAAATTGAAATATCATACATTTATTAACATTTTTTAGTCCACGCAAGAAAATGATCAAACTTCAAAGCAGTGCTATTTACAAACTGGTTGACCAAATGAGTTGAAACAAGTATCAATGGAAAGCTTGTGAAAGATCAGATTCAATGAAATAATCAAAATAGAAATCCGATGAAAATGAAAAAATGATAAAATTATAAGACAATTAACTTAAATGAAAATCATAAAAGATGCTTAGCCCAAAATTAATGGAAAGGGTCCCCATTATTTGAAATAATAGGGGGTGTTGGGTTTTCCCTACAATAGGGAGTCAGCACAAATGGATTGTCAAGAAGGATTTGTAGTCGTGAACCTATTACATCTTCATGAGTTTCAATAGCAAGTTTTTCCCAAGGTTTCATAATTATTTTTATAGGGTTTTTTTGACAACCTGAACATTTTTCCCAAGGAAGTCCTACCTTATATTCCAAAAGAAGACTATTCTACAACTATTTAATACATCTTGCTCAGATGGAAGCACAATGTTTGTAACAATGCATCATACATGCAATCAATTACACTAAGAGACTCCTTTAAGGCAACATTTGTTAATTATCACACTTGAACTTGAGCTCTACTAAAGGAGTGAGTGCATTTGAGTGAAATATGGGTATTTAAACCCTAACACCTTTCTAGGAAATAGAGCTAACTATCTCATGCAAGGATCACCATCATATAATAATCCCTCATGGCTTCAATATTTTGTTAATGGCTTTCCCCCCATAGTTGTCAACAATTCAATTAATAGAGATAACGCTTTTTTCATATGGCACAGTCCTATTATTAGCCACCTAATTTTCTTTGCTCGATTGTTATAGTAATTTGCTCCTAGCATATGTGTAGTGGTTATATCATCCTTCACCATTTGGATTGCAGTTTTTATGGTTGTGATGCTTACAAATCGCTATAGAATGCATTATAAAATTACCATGGTATGAGAAGACTCATGCTATGGAATGGCCACCAATTGTTTTTTGTTAAATAGGATGACTTATAAAAGTTAAAAAAAATTGAATGTCGGGTGATGAGTTTAATATCTACTCATGATAGAGTATTGTAACAATACCTCAACACATTATTTGAATGCAGGCGGTTGATAGGTATGGTTCAAACAAGATCCTTTTAGCTATAGAAATTGCATACGGTTGTTTCCATATGTTCCAAACAAATTTCCAGTAACTATCCCAGATGAGGTTCTCCAATAGTTATGCAATAACTAGTGAAGACACATATTAGATCTTCTGTAAGAAGATACCAAGAACAGAGGCATTGTAGATGTTGTGTACTAAATTTATTGCATGAAGAAAGAAATGTTAATGAAGGTACCATCGAAACACTAGGTATATTTTCTATGAACCTTTCAATTCATGCCACAAGCACCATGCTACCAACTTGAGTAATAAAATCATGCATGTGCTGGACATGGGGTCATTTTCTTATTTTATAATGCATCATGTCAATGTCAAGGGGGGTATGTATATTATTTTTCCATAACATGTATAGTTATGCAACTTGTGGAAGTATATTGTGTCTAATCATACAACTTTCTAATGTCCAGTTACATCCATGGCCATTGATGTATATCTATTAGTCCACTTCTTTAATTAACAACAATGCCTAATTAACCATGTAACCATGCATAGATAGGTATGTTGTGATCAATTTAGATGTATTCAAACATCACAGTGAGGAGGACACGTAACACTGTAATATAAGAGCATCAAAGTTTCCTTTATACAAACAATATAAAAATATATTTTTGAAGCATGGTGTTGTAAATCACATGACATGAATCATAAATATGTAGGTATCATAACTCCTGCACAATGCTAGCCATACATTATAGGACACGAGCCAAATATCTTGTTCCAAGAAGATATAAATCAACATTACCTATCATATGTACCTATAATTTTAGTATACATATCATACTCCTACATGTTTGTTAGTGATACACGCATAGTGTGGTTAAATATAACAATCTTACAATCTTACTACACACATGATTTGTCTTCTTTAAATCCAATAGGGCAAGCAATGTTGGGAAAATATTCACCTCCAAACCTTTGATAAGCTTCCATTGGCTCCTTATGCAGTTTTCACCCTTGAGTTGACTTCCAAGACTTGAGAAGACAAGGCTCCAAAGAACAACCTCCAGCCTGGAAGCCCAGGGACTCTAGAGGTTTTCCATCATCACCTGAAGGAACTTTCATATCTGTGACTAAAAACAATTAATAACATCACATTTGTTCCCAAGCATTACGTTGGTTCTCTCCAAGACAATTGCAACCCACTTTTAATTGCTAATTTCCAGTGACTAATCCAAGCTTCAAGAAAAAGAAACTCAAATCGCCTGCCTTAGAGAACTCGACTACTCTGTTTTTTAGTTGAAGCTATGTCCCCCCATCCATGAGATATTAAACCTGAGTTTTTATGGTCCTTCTCGATTGTTAGTTTCCATCTTTATCCAAATTCTCTAGATGAATAAAAACTCTTCCACCTATCCCTTGTACTCAGATTTTTGCGGTGGTTGTCCCTATCATCACTAGTCAGTCTTGCAGGCCAATCACCCTCATGCCATTTTCCCTTTTGCCCCTTTATTTTCCATTTTTTAGCCTCCAATATTGTTCTAAACAAAAAAATATATCTATGTAGAAATATCTTTCCAAGTCTTGGAATCACTATCTATTTTTCCCTTATCCCATGTGCCTGTAAAAATATTTGTAATATTTATAAAGGTGAAAAGAGATCGAGATGTTGCAAACCCCCCTCCCCTCCAGGGGAATAATGTCCTCAGTGTTCAATGAACATATGAAATAAAAAAAGACTAAAAATAAATGATATCGAGTTTTAAATATACAAATGATTTCAATTTTTTACATCACATGTTCTATGCATTGTTGCGTACTCAACCACTTGATAATTGTCACTTTATAATTTCAACCATTTTCCAATTTCCTCTTTTGTAGCCTTATGGTACTTGATATATTTAATCCATATTGGATTTGTTCCCTTTCCTTGGAGAGTTTCTCACCTCGAATCTCCGATGCTACTATCCTTGTGCTTCTTGTTACTTCAGTGAACAGTTCCCGACTCATTGTTTCTGGGCACACCCCCAATGTGCTTCTAATCCCAATCAGGTATGTGCATGACCAAAAACCAATTTATTTTCTAGCCTTCCATTCTCTACTTACCAATCCCTCGAGAAATCTAGTCACCCCCCTTTTTGTGCTTCCTTGCATCAGACAGATCTGAAAACAAAAACGTATCCTTGCCTCAATACCACCAACCTGTCATCACATGCTTATGGGAATATGTTGGCACCACTGCAGTGTCCCACAATGGCCTCATTTCCTAAAATCTTTGGCTTTTTTGTGTTGTTGTTGTTCATCTGAAGTGAGCAGTCTCATGTCTATTCTTGCATCATAGAAATACATATCCCATGAGACTCGCCATAAAGAAAATGTAATGAATGTAAACTATAACTTTAAATTAGTGGTATATGTTTGCAGGACTCAGAATTTTCCATAATTTCTATATAAAACCAAGTTAGTGCATAAATAAACTCATCATAAATTGGAACATTTCATTAGGTTAGCTCAAAAATCCTAACTATCATAAATCATGCTCATAATTTAAAAATTCAAAATATCAATAAATCATTAGTACTTATCTTGATTTTATGGCTTCCTCTTTGAATGCACATGAGGTCTAGTAAGCACCTAGGTGATAACATGTCCTCCACGGTGAAAGTGTCGATCCAAAGTAGCTTCTCCAAGGCTGTAGGTACCCTCTAGACTATTTTTCAAGGTACCAACTCAAGAGTCATGCTGCTCTAGGGCTCCAAGTACCCTGTAGGATAACTGCCTAAGTACCCACCCCATAGTCATGTTGGATAGATTTCCAAAGCAAAAAGGGAATCCTGAGGTTTGCCTCTACCTTGAATCCCATTCATGACTATGGGAGCTACTAAAATAGGAAGTGTTATGTCGAAAAAAATATTGGGAATACAGAGACTAACCCTGATATGAAATGGAGCAGATTAGTAATGATGTGCTAATTCTCCATTCAGAATAAAACCCAAGATGCTTATCATTTTCTTATTAAGCGCTTAAGGATTAACCATTTTTTCTTAATTAACTGATTCCCATGAGAGTTTATTATGTAAATGTTATAAACAATTTAACATAAAACATATGCTGAACAACAACAAAATAAAAACAAAGAACATCAAAATACAACACACAACCGAGAGATTTTATGAGTAGTTCACCCCTCCTGGGCTACGTCTCCTTGGTCCATCTTCCAATGCTTGGGCCTCTCTATTATGCTAAAAATACAACAAAAGTGTGTTTACAATGCTCAAATTCCTTTGAAACCTCTCTCGGTGAGTTCAAAATACTAAAAAATGGCTATCTAGGCACTTTTTGCATCCAATTTGGTGAAAAACTGAAGAAGTTATGACTTCTCTTAGTCTTTGCACAATTTTCTCCTCCAAATCTCTCTTGGTGCCAGTTAAATTCATTATGTAGAGTTAATTATGACAGTTCCGCTGAAATTGGCAGTCCCGCCATTTTCCCCACCTATCTTTTGGTTAGGGCTGAGTGGTCACATACAAAGTGGTTGGTTCAGCGGAAAAGGCGATGGTTCCATAGTTCTATTGCAAATCATAATGGGCTTTACCCGGGGTGATTCTTATATTCGGGACTTAACGCATTACAATATGCGATCTGGCAATCCAGCAAACCCGACGAGTTATAAACTACAACTCTAAAATGATATCGCGTCTTCAAATCGCTTCGGTGGAGTCCCTCAGTAACAAATATATCAGTGGGGTACTGCTGCGATATGAGATCGTGATTATCACAAATTGCAACCTGACTCTGCGATTGTGATATATCGCATCGTAACCCTAATTGCTCAGGGGGCCAATTTCCTTAACTCCTCCGACATGCGATATGCGATATCACATATAGCAAATCGACACTACTGGGGGCTGATGCTTAAGCCGCGACCACTGCTTTTTCCCTGCTATGCAATATTCAGGACCCAATGGAAACCTTCCACTTGGCGCTTCCTCATTTGCTAGGACCTTTGCCATGTCATCCAATCCTGCCACATGTCCAAGTCAAACCTAAACTTTGACTTGCACTAACTTCTGCTTACGAGCTCAGATTTGAGTGTCATTCACATCGTTTGATTTAGAATGACAAGCTCTTTGATCTGAAGCTAATTTTAATAAAATTCCGACACTTTTATTTTTAGCATAATTTTGAGCACCTGATGAAACCCGCCTTCACTCAGAAACAATACGTAGTACATGCGCTTGTAGTTGAAGTAAAAAAATGTATACAAACATGCATGGTGCCATACCACGTACATATAACATGATGCCACATACACATATCACAAACACACATATGCCACGTACAACATATACAGATTTACACATGTATGACACATGCACATATACACAAGGGATAAGGGCATACAAAGGCTTATACCTCTGCCCCCAAATCAATACATGATCTGGATCTCTAGTTGAGCTTCACTTAACACACAATAGGAGTCTAGAGAACTTGCTCCACCTGTGTGTCTTTTCCTCATTATACAATGTACCTCCACCATTATTCCACAAGAATGACTTCTAACAAAATTTTTCGATGAAAACGTCATCTTCATGTCAACATAATCATGTATACCAAATATATTCACATGTGAAAATGAATCTAGGGTTGAAAGAAATCCATTTTTCCATTTTGTTTTCCATCATTTCTTATGGACCCAACCAACCTCCTTGGTTATCGTGTCACATTCCACTTACCCTTTTTCTTTTGCATATGTCTATTTTCGTGTTCGTGCCAATATTCCTCTTGGCATTCCATGTTATTTCTTTCCTTAACATGTTCTTATTCATGCAACTCATACATTACTTCTTCCTTAGAATTTTGTGGCTTCCCTGCCACCCAACTATCTTTCCCCAAGGTCCCCAAGTATGTAAATTGAGGGACAATTATAAAATCTACAGGAAATGCACAGGGCTCAATCAAAGGAAACATTGTAAAAGAAAAATCAAATCCACAATCACAGTCATCAAGGAAAACCATACACATAAACTATATGGCCATGGATGTCCATAAATCGAATTAAACAAATAAGTTTGAAAGCATAGCACATCAATCCTCTAGAGTCCCCAAAACTTGACTCAGTGTCTTGAGTCCAACATTCATGGAACTCCCAGCCATCATACCATGCATACATATGTGTAACACAATCAACTTCCTTTCCCTGTTTATGTCACTAGGTCCTTCCCTATGCAAATAAACTCAACCTATTTCCTGGTAGATGTACATGCATCCATGGGATTGTTAGGATATATATATATATATATACATGTATTATGTATGTATGTATGTGTATATATATGCCTGTGTGTATATATATATATATATCTTAAACCAAAAATAACATCTACGTAAGTTTGCTTTCATATTTAGAGACACATGCACATTGGTCATAACTATTATCCTACATTTGCAATTATTAGAATTCAATCTGTGATCAAAATCAACCTCTTTACCGAGACCACATTTTTCATTAGCTCAACTTTTAAAACACTTTTGAGAGATATGGCCTTCTTACTGAGGCTAGTAGTTATGGTACTTGTAAGCTAACATAGTCAATTAGCATGCATCACAATTTTAAAATTTCACATTCATAAAAGGAGAATGCATCACAAAACCTGCAGGAAATCTCAAGTTAATAGAAAATAATGTCATCATAAAAAATCAGTATTTACTTTTTCCTATAGATAACCTTAATACCATCCATGACTGTAGTGTTATAACTAGTACCTAGGTTCCCTGACTCTTAGGTTAGAATTACAAGAATGGGATGAGAATTTTGTTGAAGAATAAATCGTAAACTAATTTTGTAAGAAATAAGGAAAGGCCATAAAAATAATACAAGATTCTTCAAGCTTGTGTCTAGACTAGATAACTTCACTATGATGGTCAATAGAGGTAAAAAGGCCTTAACAAATAACAAGTGGTTATATTATGTCTATCCTTAGGTCCCATCCATCGCATAAGCACCTTTTGTATATCAACATTGTGCAATGTTTCTTTGCAACCATTCATTTAAGTATAGTAGAAGATGCATCAAGCATATACTAAAACTAAATTGAGGTGTTGTATAGAACCAAATATTATATTTTTTTACTGTGGATAATCTAATATCTTTTATGAGAAATATGCTTTATCCATAAGTTGTGTAGTAAGGTGTTGTTATATCTTTGGGGCTTTATGAAACTAGAAGGGGTTACTATAAATTATGTCTATTGAATTGATCACTTCAATGTCCAAACTCAAGTTCCACATTACCAAATTATATTATTCTAGAATGTATTAGCATGGCCGACAGAATGCACCCTTGTTAATAAACTCCATTTCTTCCTGCTGAAGGAAGAAGTCAATTTATCATATAAATACTATGTTTGGATTATCAAAGGAGATATAAGTCCCATGAAATTTATAAGAGAATCTATTACTAACAAGTATAAAAGCCACAAAAAATCCTAAAAGCTCTGACAACAAGTATAACAAATTATTTGCTAGAAACAACCAAGATTTACAATCTTTGGACAAAAAAATTATAATTTTCTAGTAGATGCGGGAAAAAAGAGAAAAAGTTGGAGTATAGAGTCCAAATTATAGACTAAATAAAAATCAATACATATTTCCATCCTTACAAACCTCACAAATGACTCTCATTCATTCTCGTATACCATAGGTATCACTCTCCCAAAATAAAATAGTAGGTAGAGTTTGAAATCCATACGCTAAACAAGCATCCATAAAATTACCGGTATAAATACCAATACATACTATAAAAAAAAGATAAAAAAGGCACATGATAGCTTATAGTTCCCTAGAACATCTCATATTCTGCATATCGTAGGAAGGCTACTTCTGCTAACAGGGGTAAAAGCACTGCAAGTAACTCTAAGAGTAGAAGTAGTCTAAATGAAAATAGGTGATGGAAATCCATAGTTACATTTTCAGTAAAGATTACTTGTTAAAATTGTAGAACATCTAGCCTTATTGTTTGCAATTTAATGGAATGGAAGACTCATGAAGGTTGCATTTCTTGGAATTAGTTTAGTGGTGTGCATAGTAAACCATGGTGTACAATTGTACATGGGTTTCCATGTGTTGGGACTTAATTCAAGGAGCATATAATTAAGGAAGAGGTGATCTGAGAATCTTACATATCAACTAACTCTTTTACTTCGAAATTTCTTCTTCACTTATTCTAATTCTACTTAAATTTTTTCCCTGACTCCCTTTTGTAGAGAAATATTGTTGTAACATCTTAATGACTTAAAAGTTTTTCTCCCCAAGGTTTTCTATTCTACCGAGAATGGTTTCTATTCACATTCCTCCAAATTATCCTTTGCCTTAATGAGGATTTTTAATTGCCTAGCCCTATTGCTTTGCAATTTTTCTTTTTCTTCCTCCATATACTTTCTCATTCTTATCATCTACTAATTTATTTCAACATTTAAAGTCTCTCTTGTTGTGTAGATTTTCTAACTGTTGTTTCAACAATAGATACCAAACGCCTCAAAGGAACTCATACTATAGTACCAAAGATTCAAAATCCAGTGGGTTATCAAAATCTCCCAATGACACTCAAATTTAGATTTTTCATAAAATTATTTTGTTAGGGAGACTATGCTTGGCTTGCTGAAATTAATTATAATTCCCCCCTATTTGTAGCACAAACATAAAACAAAAGAGAAGTGAACTCCACTAATTCATTACTCAATCTGAAAAAAGGATATGCTTACTATGGAAGTAAAACTCATATACTCTAGGTGCATCTCATAGAGTTGTACCCCCATAATTGATCTCGCACCTTTTGAAATATATCTTTTATTAGTTCCTCTTTTGTAGTGCAAACAAGTTATTCCTCTAAAATAAACAAAATTTGACATATTTTTTTATCGTTCTCAACTTATCAAACTCTTTCCCCCATTCATACTGAGATGTACATTTGTGCACATTACACAAGCAATATCCTAGCTAGTTTGTGATGCTACAAAACTAGCATCAACCTTGGTTACTATTCACAAGTTTTTAAAACATATTCTACATAAATATCCTATCTAGCGAGGAAATTTAATTGCAATGAGGTAATGGGCGTGATTGCACTTAGCAGTGTTGTCTCCTCTTGATTCAAGAACTAAATAATTACAATTGGCTGGGAATTAACATATTACAATACAAGAATTTCATATGGTACTTAGGGTTGTAAACCTTATTTATTACAAGAAATCAATGCTTCCTATTTTGATCCTTAATATGGATTGATTTGGGGTGAAAGTCCCTAGATTTATGGAATAACATGGGTAATGAAAGTTGTGGAATTGGAGAGCTAATTGGAGAGCCAACTAAAAATAGAAAATAGGAAAGCTAAAAGAGGCAAAACCACATTTCCCTCAAGGTACAGAGACTTAAAGATCTTCAAATTGATGAAAAACATAAAGACAACATTAATCAAGGTATCGAAATGGTTCCATCTAATGGAAATGATGATTTGGAACCTTATGTAGAAGATCATGCTATGGTTCCATACGAAGGGCCACTTCATCCTTTGAAACAAGAAAAATCCGTGACCATGAGTTGACTTGGATATTGAGACAGGCATAGAAACACAACCTGAGAACCTGTATTCTTGAGAGCATCCTACATATTAAAGATAATACTAAAAAACACCTTGGTCAATGTTATGCCCTTGGTTAATGTCAAAACCTGCAAACTTTGGAGGGCACTGTCACAATTTGTAAAATAGCAATTGTATTGTCAAGGGAACTAACAAACTGGCCAACTATTTCACTTGTTGAAATTGTGGTTGACTACATTGTGTGCAGTGTCAGATATCAAACCCTTCATAGGGATCAATGTGTGCAGTATTAGATATTAAAGACCCATAACCCATGAATGACTCTTCATGTAAAGTTTCCACAAATGAAGATTTTGAGTTTAGAGTAGAAGATCAAGCAAATACAACCATTGCAAATTGTTAACCATTAAGTGGACATAATAGCTATTATTGTGGTATGTCATGTTCCTATTGGGGTGCACACTTGCAGAAAATGCATCCTCTACCTCAGAATATGCATTGGATTGGCTTCAAGAATTCTATTTATGATGTCATTTATGAAATGAATCAGCAAGACCTAGAAGAGGTGATGAACTTGAAACTAGAAATGTGAGGAGAACCAACTCTGAGAGATTTATTCTAGCATTAAAGCATCTCATGAAGGAGTAGAGAATTGGATCTTTGCCCCTGTACCATGCAAAAATCCTTAAACAACCACTTCATATTCCTCAACACCACAAAATATCTCACTTCTCTTCTTCTTAGTTGCAATTCACTGTATAAAAGCGATATGCAAATGAAGAAACTTATTCCCACCACAGATACAAGGTACACAATATTTCTTGAAGGTATCCACACATTCAAATTTATTTTTTCTTGGTAAATCTAACAAATCAATAAACTCACTACCTTCAGAATCCAATGTAGCTTTGCTCAATGATCAAATTATTTTGACCTCTTCAAAATTTAGTGAGCTTAGTTTTCAGATCAGGTGCTTATGTTTTAAGTTTCTATGTTCATATCAAGATGACAAATACGCCTGGGCCATTCAAGAAAATTGAAAATAAATAATAAATAAATAATCATAAGCATTATATATGTTTCAAGTTTGTATGGCCATATTAAGATCACAAATGGGTTTACGATACAAGTTGACAAAATATAAAAAATATGTATAATATCAATGTCCATAGATGACACTAGATTAGACTTATCTATGCTAGACAGAAAAAGTAAGAAAACTAGTTGACTGAACAACTTCTTATAATGATCCTCCATGTTTATTTCTAGGGTTTTGAGCTATAAAAATGGAGTGGAGAGAGCGTCAACATGAAGAATAGGATATAGCTTCTTTGAACCATCTGAGACAATACATGCATTGAGAAACTATGGCCTGTATAAATTTTTCACAATTCTAGGTATGAAGGCCCAACTAGACTTATTGGAGTGGATGGTGAGAAAGTGGAATGTACAGGAAGAACGCTTCGTGATTGGAGACCATAGACTCACTATCAATGCCGATGACATTTATTTATTTTTTGGGCTTCCACGTTGTGGAGTGGACATTTATCTATATGGACATAGATGAGGTGGTGTAACAACTACCACCTATCTAGTGCACCATTTCTTTCAAGGAGTTTCTCTCAAAGACATGATAATTGATATCAAAACCATTGACATGCTTCCTTTGAGAGCTATTGACTTCATAGTTGCACGACTATGTGGAAGTGTATTTCTTCACTTGCTTACCAAGGCTCATATGCAGATCTCCATAGAGTCCTTGCAACCTACAATATTCAACTGGTGTGAAGGGGTAGTTGCCAACCTGAAAGGGAAACTAACTAGAGTGAAAAGCGACAAACTCAAGAATTTTTGGTATGGTTCCTTTGTCATCTCGTTTTCTCTAGAGAGGATCTCGCTTCTCGCTCCATAGGTAGCCATAGATGGAGGAGGACCATGAGATCCTCAGATGCTGAAGTGGGTCACATTGATGGCACAACATAGAGGCGGCGAAGGGCCAACAATTTGATATACTCCTGATTTATTTGGATGCTTGGAACGTCAAATCATCATGATTGAAGACTTTCCATATGAAGGAATGGATTACAGAGGTGATCCAGATATGCCACTACTAGTTGGGATGTAGTGGGGTGACCTAGGAAATAAAAAATCACACTTTGGTTGTTTTTGAATTTTTGAATTTTTTGTTTATTTTTTGGCATCCAAAAATAATTGTCTGAAATGATCATGCAGATGTCATCCTAGTGATATCAGTAGGACTACACATATTTGACAGGCACGGTGGTCTAGTGTCTCCCACAATATAGAACCGTAATGCAACAGAGGCATTGACTGAGATGGAGCACAACCTAGAGATGTTGAATTTAGACATCACAGATGTTGGGATTGATAACTTGCCTCTCTAATATCATAGGAACACAGTGGGGGTTCCTAGAATGATTAGTCGCTTGCTACAAGGAGTAGCTCGTGCTATTGTCTGTTACCATGATCATCATGCGTAGCTACTAGTCTTAGGGATATATTTTGGTTTTTGATGATGTACCGACATGTTCGGATAATAAAGGTCAAGGGGCCTCATGTCTTTGGATGAAATTTTTGTAAACATCGCACTTTTTACGGACATTTGAATAATGAAAACTACTACCTCTATTTCAATTTATCTTGTACAATATATGGATGAATATTTCTTTTGATTTCTTACAGATGTTTTACAAATGCCAATTTAAAAAATAATTAGCCAATGCATCAGTTAATTTGTTTAAACGTCTTGGAATGTGTTGATATTCGATGTAATCAAACTCTCTCTCCAAGAGCCGAACCCGTAAATATATTCTTAACATTGAAGCAATTATTATTGAATAGGCACTGTTTAAATGTAATACTATGAGTTGAGAATCTAACAAAATGATCAATCGACGAATGCCAAATGAAAAGGAATCAGATATTATTTCAATCACTACACTATACTCTATGATGTTATTCATTGTTCGACCAAGCATATCCCATGAATAGAAACTAACTCATATTTGGGTGAATAAATGACCCAGGAAGCAGAAGAAAAATTCTGAGTACTATGACTAGTTCCATCAGCAAAGCCAATGTAAGTCTGAGGGAGCGTCGACATCTGAAAATAAAGTGTACCACAAGATAAGTAGGAGAAGTAGAAAAAAATCATAAAAAGATGTTGAAAAGCGCCACACATAAAATATGATATAACAATATGAAAATTCTCCACTGAGCGATTTAAGCATAATATTTTTTAGGTAAAGACCATTTCTGGGCTTTCCTAAAGAAATGTTGTCATATTCAACTAGCGCATAGGCCCCATTTTCTAGTACATGTTTTACAATATAAGGGCCATGCCACATGGGCTTAAATTTACCATCACCTAATTTATCGTGTTGTTGATCATAGACCAAGACTAGATCCCCTTCTGAATATGAATGAGGTTTTACATTTTGATCATACTATGCCTTAACTTGTTTCTTTTGAGTCTTCCTAGCTAATGCAAACTCACAATGAGTCTCATCTAGTCATGCTAAGTACATAAAACATTCCTCTTCTGCATAAGTGGTTGGTAATAATTCAATTGTCAGTTTCAAAGACAATATTTCACATTCAATTGGTAAAACTAGTTCTAGACCCTAAACCAACTGGAAGGAAGTAAAACCAGTCAAAGTTTTTCTTGAGGTACGATATGCCCACAAGGTTGGAAAAAGCATTAGATGCCAATTTCATTTATGAACTACAGAAATTTGTTTAATCATGGTGGTCAAGAGCTTGTTAACAACTTCTACTTGGCCATTTTCTTGTGGGTATTATGTAGTGGAACTATCATGACGCAGGCCTAGCTTCGCAGTAAGTCAGTCATCATAAATTTTTGAAAATGGCTACCCTTGTCCATGACGATGGCTTGTGGAACCTGGAACTTAGCAATCACATGATTGAATATGAAAATGGCTATTTTTTTTCCATCATCCTTATATGTAGGCATCTCCTCAGACCATTTCGTAAAATAATCTACCGCTAGGATAATGTACCCATGCCCCATGGTCGAGTGAGGGTTACATGTAAGGAAATCGATGCCCCATTTAGAAAAATGATTAATAGCCAATGATTAGGTGAAGAGGAGATGGAGGTGCACGTATTTTGTGATCATAGATTTGGAAATTGTGGCATTTTTGAACCACAATTATACAATCTTTGAACATCGAATGCCAGAAATATCTAGTGCATGGATATAAAGTGTATCCCCAACAATAGTGTATTGTTGGGATTGTACTAAATACGACGACGATCAATTCAACTCAATTCTAGCCAAAAAGTTTGGGTTTGAAGATAGAGGATGATATCTCTATACCAGGGGTCTAAAGTACTGATAAGAAAGAGGTATTTTTCTGGGAAAAAAACTTTTCCATGGTTTCCGTCTCAGTATAGGGAAAGTCACATAGTAATTCAACAAATACTAATGATTTCTTAGATTTAGATTTTATGAATACCAAATGAAATTCTTGCAGGATAACTATCCATATAGAATAATCCCCCTTAGCAACTATCTCATAAGAATGTGAACCATGGGGTTGAAATTGGAAATCACTAGTGTTTTGCGCAATAGGATGTAGTGATGAAATCGTTGGACAACTTGAACGACTCCCAAGGAAAATTTCTCCACATGTGCATATTTGAATTTAGTTTTTGTAAGATTTCTTCCTAAGTAGTATATCACATGCTCATCATTCAATTCATCTTACTGAACTAAAAACATACCAATGGTGACATCAAATGCAGCTAAATACAATAATTAGTCTTGCTGATAATTAGGAGGATGGAACAACGATGTATGGGTCAATGTGTGTTCAAGTCCATCAAATGCTTCTTGAGAAAGTTCATCCCATATAAATGAGATTCCCTTTTTCAAGAGTTGAGTAAAACCTTTAGTTAGCTCAGCGAAGTTCTGGATGTATCGACCTAGAAGGTTTCCTTTCCCTTGCAAACTTTGGAGTTGGCAGAGGTTAAAAAGAAGAGGAAAATTCATAATAGCTTCTACCTTGATCGGATCAACATGAATTCCTTCCTTTGAAATGACAAATCCCAGTAATCGACCGGATTGCACAAGAAAAACACATTTGTGAGGGTTCAAGCGTATATTTTAGTGTCGACACTTGATAAATATAGCTCTAAAATGTGTTGGATTATCTTCCCGTTTCAGTGAATGAGCTGGTAAGCCATCCAAATAAGGTTGTACAATATGCTTGATATCGTGAAATGCATATGACATAACCCATTGGAAAGTTGCATCGCCATTCTTCAATCCGAATGAGATTTTTCGATAAGAAAAATTCCCCCATGGACAAATGAATGTAGTTTTATGATGATTAGATGGGAGTATGTTGATTTGGTTGTAGCTAGAAAATTCTTCCATGAATGAAAAGATTTCGTTATTGGCACAATCGTCAATGATTTGATCTATATTGGGTTTAGGATAGTTGTCTTTGGGACAAGCCTTGTTAATATCCCTATAATCTACACATCTCTGATGGTTCCCTTCTTTTTGTTAAAAGGTAAAATATTGGAAGCCCAATCAGTGAAGGGAACTCGGTAGACAAAACATGCTTTAAGCAATTTTTTGACCTTAGCTTTAATAATAGTAGCCTTTCATGGATGCCTTGGATGTAATTGTTGTCTGATATTTTTTTCGTTTAGGTAAGTGTTAATCTCGTGAGCAACAATACTGGGGTCAATTCCTGGCATTTCCTCATAGGACCAGGAAAAAATGTCACGAAATTCTTGAAATAGGGCTTTGTATGTTTGAATTTCTTCAAGGGAGCATGAAGCACCTATGTGAATTTTCTCAATAATTCCTGTTTTGACTGAGATATCAATGGAAATTTTTCATATATATGTTTCCCAAATTATTTTCATATTCATCTTGAAGAACTGACATGGGCCATTCTGGATTATCTACGATCTGAGTTAAAAATATAGTTGAAAAATTACTCACGATTTTATCAATGTTAGGGAGAAAATATGAACGATGATGATAATCGTCCCATGGAATTTCATCCGAAGTCATGACTTCCATAATACTCTCATCAGTTGGAAACGTATGGTCAAAAGGATCATGAAGTGAAATTGATTCCAACCAAGGTAATTGAGAATAATCATTATTGATCACATTCACTCAATCAATTTCAAAATATGGTGGATCGGAAAATGATTGAACTGCCTGGTAAGCCAATTTAAGCGAGTTCAAAGGAATCTGATTTCCATACGAGGTCAAGTTAGATTCTAAAGGCACTATTCACAGATAAGAAGATTCCATAGTGCTTGATGTGATCATGTTAACCTGGGAAAGATTAAAAGGAAAGTTCAGTGGAAGGAGTGCAAAAGTTCCCATCAGTGATGAATCCTTAATGAAACCAACACCAATATCCTCATAAGGAGTAATCATTTTTCTGACGAAAGGTATGCTACCGATGGAGTTATGGTTGAAAGTGTAGTAAGAAAACTAGTCTACTTTTACTATTCTTCCTTGATGGGGAAAATGTATCATGCGAAAAAGCAATGAGACCACTGCAGTCATAGCATAAGTCCAACTTAGACCAAGAAAGAGGTTGTAATCGAGTTGGGCATCAAAAACTTTAACATCGATCGTGATTGTCTTACCTTATAACTCTATGGGTAGATCATTTAGGATTCCATAAGGATGAAAACCTCTTCCATCTAAGGCTTTCAGAGTGGTAGGTGACTGATTGATAGTTGGAGAACCTAAAGCTTTCCAACAGGAAATAGACATGATACATGTAGAAGCTCCTTCATCAATAACTGTGTGAAACATTCGTTTGGTTTTGACAAAAACTAGAATTTGGAATGTGAGTTGATGTAAGATTCTAGGTATATGAATTTCAAGATCAAAGATAATAAGATTTGAATCCTGAGGATCAATTTCTCTAATAGTTGACAATAATAACTTTCTTTGTGTTGGACATGTTTGCAACACTTTAAGAGCTGACATTGTTGAAGGAGACATAGTCGGGTCTTCAACAATGTTATAGTTCTGAGAAACTCTAACATGTGGGTTGAAAGATGATTTTCGAAGAAAACCTTTGGGAGGTGGTCAAATCATCATGTCAGGGTTAAGTTTCTCAATCTATAATGGTTCAGAAGGAGGAGGAGGAATTGAACTAGAAGGTTGACTAGATGGACTAGACTCATTCCCATTGACAACATGACCCTTAGATCCGTAATATTTTTATCTTATTTCTACCATAATTTGCTGCGAAGACATCATCATGATATCATCTGATGTGGGAGAAGAAGATGGGTTATGTGAAACCATTTTTCTGTCTTAAGAAGGAAAGGGATCCTTTAAAACAATAGGAGTTGGAGAACCTTTTATGAATTTAGTAACCTCTGCGATGTGGGAATTCCTTCGTATAATGATCTTCATTACCTATAATGAAAGGATAACGAGGTTCCCTTTTCTCGTCGGTAGGTTCATTTTTAGTGGGGTTTTCTCTATGAAAAACATTTTGTAACCATAATTGTCGGGGAAGAGCTAATAGTTGCCATAGCAATAGCTAAGGGATGACTGCGATGGCGAGCAATGTATTGCTCAGGCAAATGAGGATGAAGATCAAAATGTTCACATCTCAATTGAATAGAATTAGTGGCATTACTATTGTCTTCCAAGAGTTGCGGTATCCGATAACAATATGCGAAATTTCCACTCCATACAAATTGTTGGCTCCACACATTTCCGTCGAGGCCACTCCAATCAAAGATAGTTCGCAGCAAAACAATATTGGCATTCTCAGCCATTGCAGCTTGGATATTCATTGGGCCACCGTAGCTTACATTACGCCATTATGTCCAATGTCATCTAATTTATGTACACACACATTGTCCCAAATGTTCTCTAATTCCCACTCATCTCCACTATGACATTCAATCCATCTAAACTTTACACTAGAGATCAAGTGTTGCTAAACAACACCCTCATTTTCACAACATGTCTCTTATTCATGTGAAAGGACATCAATTCTACTTCTTCTTGTGGATATTTCCGATATGATGCCTCTATTTTTCTCGTTCTCTACATGACAAATAAGTTGTTGAAACATTCTCTCGTAACCCTGTGAAACGCTTCTCTTGTACAATTGGTATTATGCATATTGCTTCCATTTTGAGATTTGTCCATCTAGTCGCTTTTTAAGGTAGATGTTGGAGGAACGTTTTGCCTATTTACTGCAATGAAACTGTGAAGAATAATTAATTTCAACTAATGAATGCATTCATGTGGTATATATGTGAAGAGTAATTAATTTCAACTAATGAATGCATTCAACATGGTTCTTAGTCTTTTTCATCACCATCAAAAACTATTTGAATTACGGTCTTTTTCATCACAATAAAAAACTATTTGAATTAACATTAATTCAACTTTATTTTAAGACCGAAAAGTTTTGTTAAATTGTTCAAATTAACATTATTCATTTAAAAGATTAAAATAAGCTTTTGGATTTTTCATTTTTTTATTTAACATTTCATTGCTTCATAGGATAGGATGGGACTTAATTTCCCATTCTATAAATGGAATTTATTTTTATTTTTATTAGCGATAAAATATATAATTTGTAAAATAATAAAACATTCTCATATATTATAATATACATTGTCCCAAGACTACCACGTCGATTGATTTTATCAAACATATTTCTTAGTCGTTATATTGGAGGATTTAAAATGAGTCATTAGAGACTCAACATCATGCCAAGAGTGTACACTCGAGCTTGCTTTGGAGTTTTAATAATGATTCATTTAATGATTTGCATTGGACTAGAACTTGGTACTTCCTCGCCTTATCCCAACCTTCACATTGATATACTACTCTAAATATTCAAAATAATTAGGAGTTGATTCACGAAAAGCATCTTTACAATTTCTTATTAGAAATAATATGATGCTAGCTATATCAAATGACATAAGGAACTTGTAGTTATAGATATGGAAATTATCATTGTGGTAAGCCCAAAAAAATAAAAAATGTTATGCTCATAAGTACTCAATTTATCTAGAAAAAACATACAAATTTTATGAGAGAACATAAATACTTTCAAAAATAAAAGAACCTAAATAGGTTATCAATGTTTGGAAAATATTAGTACATTGCTCAAATATCTATGCATCTAAACTTAAGTTAATCAACCACTTCTAATGCAAAGATGCTACCACCTTAGATACAAATAAAAAATTTCACCATAATTGTGTAGAGGATTGATATTACAACTACATGAAGAAAAGAGGTCAATAATCTAGTTGTAGTGGATGGAGAGACAATAGGAGCATTTGAAATACGATCTAGAGTGAATGTAAAAGGAGCAAAGGTAGCGTATTCAAATTATGAGATAGTACATTATAAGCTACGAGTTATAATTAAAGTACCAATAGAATCACATTAAATTTCAAGCTTTCATACAGATGCAAGATAGCATAGGTAGTCCTTATTTATGGTTCCATCCCTACCAATAGACTATTAGAGTTGTTCACACATAGAAGGTAAATCAACATATTCCAAAACTCAAGATCATGTTTGCAATCTCTATATTTATGCTAGTGGGATCAATGTCTTGAACAATATCCAATAGAGCATGATATTGGGCCTAAGCATTTGGCACATGGAATATTGATATAATATGGACTCTTCTATAGAACCACCAGATGTTTACATGGAGTAGCCATTGCCATAGCAATGCAAAACCCTAAACCAACCCTTATCATCCATAAGTGTATGTTTGGTTGAGTCTTGCGATGTATTTGAAACTACTAAATGCCCCACATTCATGTCTTTGGTTATATTTGGATGATACTATATATTGGATATCCCTTGATCTTATAAGTGTCTCTAGTTCCTAGCATAGTAGTGTCACTATATGAGACAATTACAACAACCTCAACAGATCTTCTCAATTGTTGTTGTAGTGGTACTTCACTTCAATGTCCTAGTTTTGGTATCTCAATCCCCTTTATTGGCCCTCCAAATTTCTAGCAAAGTGCCACATTATAGCCATTTTTGTTTTAAAATTACATTCTTTTAAATAAATGTTATTGTTCCATTAACAAGTAACTTTAAGGTCATACAAGTATATTCAAGGCTAAAGGGGGGAGCGATGGGTCTGGTTAGGGTTTGGCGGTGGCAGCGCGGGTATTGGGAGGAACCGCACACAGGGCACAGATGAGGACAGAACAGAGATCCAGGTTACAGTCGCAGACAGTTGCGTTTTTTTTTTTGGATTGCGGGCTCGGTGTTTTGGAATAGGGCTTCGTTGGTCAACTTGTTGCCATTGCTGTCGTTTTTACCTCTTGTTTTTACCCAAACCATGGATAATCCAGAAGAACTGGTGGACTTAGACCCGGCTCTAGAAGACATATTATCTATGTGGGGTAAGGACACATCTGCCAAAAACGTGGAACAGTTTTTTGGGGTTAAAAAACTTAATGGAACGGATTACCCTCCACTGGTGGACTTTCCCCCATTTTTACATCATGGTGGACCAGATGTTGCAGTGGATGTTTTGGATCCTAATCAGGGGGTCTCTGGCAGAAATAAGGAGGGAGATGCGGCGGAAGGTCTGATAACTGGTGCTACACCTTCGGCGGATAAGGTGGTTGCGCCTCATAGTGATATAGCTCGGCCGGATTCTCCTGAGGAGTGCGGGGGTTTTGAAGAAGTTCTGAGAAAGAAGGGAGAGAAGAGGAAGTCTCAAAAATCGATAGGGTCACAAAAACTGGAGGGAAACCTTGTATTAGGTATGGAAGTATCAATTGATGAAACCCTTACGGTTGCAGACTGCACTATTGTTGGCCGGGCAAGAGGAAAGAAGTTCTCTCCAGAGGATCTTCAGTTATGGGGAGAAGATCGCTTCATTAAGGATAACCCCTTACGTTTTGAGGCACAATGCCTTGTAAAAGGCTGGTTTATGTTCAGATTTGAAGAAAAGGAAGCGGCCGACTGGGTCCTGGAGAAAAATTGGTACATTGGGAACATTCCAGTGCTGATGAAACGCTGGACCCCTCTCTTTGATGCTATTAAGGAAAATACTGAAGTCTTCCCAGTTTGGATTCGGGCGCCGGGCCTTCCTTTTTTTCTATGGACAGAGGCCGTTTTCAAATCCATTGGTAATAGACTGGGATCTTACTTGGAGGCGGATATGACATTCAGGGAGACAAAGATCAGGGCAACGGCGCACATCTTGGCAAATGTTGATTTGAGTAAGGGTCTGGCGCAAACGATTACTCTTCAGTATAAGGATTATATTTATGAACAATTTCTGGATTACGAACGCTTGCCATTCCGCTGTCATATATGTCATGCTCATGGCCACCTTGCCAAGGAGTGCCCACTGCACAGAAGACAGAGGCGATTCAGAAGGCAAAATGGTCAGAGAACAACCAGAAATTCCCATGCAAAGACTTTTCAGGAAAAGAATGGCTCGACGCCTCTGTCCGAGAACGGTATGGATTCCGGCGGACTTCGAGACGGGGTTTTCTCTGTGGAGGAACAGAAATCCGAGGAAGCACAAGCCGTGGACCCCCATCCAAATACTGAAGGGAAGGAAGTCGACCGGAGCTTTTCGCCTGAACC
Organism: Pinus tabuliformis; assembly: GCA_031772625.1. Classification (NCBI taxonomy): domain Eukaryota; kingdom Viridiplantae; phylum Streptophyta; class Pinopsida; order Pinales; family Pinaceae; genus Pinus; species Pinus tabuliformis. Next base: position 465,433,589 of record CM062814.1, read on the forward strand.
TATTTCACCTCGCGAGGCGGAAACGGTAAAGTGCTCGAATCCTCCTATTTTGACTCCACGAAAACATATTAACTCAAATGGTTCCATGCATGATATTCAGTCAGCTTCTGTTGCACATCCTGTAAAACACTCTGTGGAAGGGATACCTCCAGTGCCTGCCCCTGATATAGAACCTCTTTATGCGGATACGGGCTCTTTCAATCTAAAATGTGATAAAAACTGGCCTCCTCTCACCTCCCCGTCTCAATGTGCTCCTTGTCCCTATAACCTCAGATCAATGGGGTCAAAGCCCGAGCAGGTTGG